>JALIGW010000002.1:224810195-224890195 GCA_023053685.1 Diadophis punctatus similis
CTTCCTTCCTTCCTTCCTTCCTTCCTTCCTCTTTCTTTCTTTCTTTCTTTCTTTCTTTCTTTCTTTCTTTCTTTCTTTCTTTCTTTCTTTCTTTCTTTCTTTCTTTCTTTCTTTCTTTCTCTTTCTTTCTTCCTTCCTCCTTCCTTCCTTCCTTCCTTCCGTTCATTCATTCATTCATTCATTCAATTCATTCTTTCATTCTTTTCAGGAAGTCGGCTGAACAAAGACCTGAGACATTTTCTCAACCAGAGATTTCAGAAAGGATCTCCAGATCATGAGCTTCAGCAAACTATTAGAGATAACCTTTATCGCCATGCTGTGCCTTGTAAGTAATTAACATCTCTATTATATTTGGCATAACAAAATATAAGTAAGTTTTGTTTAGGGGTATCCTTTGAATCTCAGATAATGGCACTGCTGTTGGAAGTTGTTCTCTTTTTCTTTTTTGGTAAAATGATTATTCCCATGTTGGTGAGAAAATGCTGAGTTTGCTTTCCCAGTAGATTTGTTACACCAAGAAGCAAGAAAGTATGGATGGCATACAGAATGTTCCAGATATAATCGCTGATCTCATGGTGACTTAGACTCTAAATCAGTGGTTCCCAACCTTTATTGGGAATTGTATGTAATTATGCCAGATCAGAAATTCTCGGGCCAGTCTTTGCAAGAGCACAAGGAATATCATCTTCCACAACACGTCTACTTCTGTATTTAGACTGATAACCAACAAGTGTACAGCAATATTTCTCAATCTCAGCAACTTTTAAGGTGCCTGGACTTCAACTCCCAGAATTCAAAGCAAAGCTGGCCCCTTGGCTGATGCTGTCAAAGCTCGGCCGCCAGGCATCACAAATGCCTCTCACCGAATGGCACCTCTCCCGACCAATCGGAGGGCTCGGGCGAGTTGAGTCGATATGGCCAGGCTTGTGGCAGTGGCGGGGGGGAGCTGAGGATGCCGGGGCGACCCCTGGGAAATGGTCGTTCGACCCCCAAAGGGGTCCCGACCCCCAGGTTGGGAACCACTGCTCTAAATGGTTGCAGTTATCCTATTTTTGGCACTCAGCAACCGGCCCATTTTTGACTGGGATTTACACCTTTTTTTTTTTTTGGAGAAACATGTATTTACTTCGGTTTCCAGAAGAAAAAAAAGCCCACAGCAAAAAATGGGATTGCTTAATTACCACTGCAGAAAAGGTAATAAAATCAGGTCCGCTCATGTGATAACCCACTTTAAGACCATCAGTACTTATGATCATATTTGTGGGGCTTAATTTCAGTTGTAAGTTGAGGACTCTTTATATTCCCCTTTAATTTTCTCATCGAGGACTACTTATATTTTCCTTTCATTTTCTTCTCTCGTGCCCTAATTTAATTGACTTAACTATTTCTGATTCCAATTTTATCCTTTGCATAACGTTGCTTATCCTGAAAGGGAATAGCATTGTGTGTGTGTGTGTGTGTGTGTGTGTGTGTGTGTGTTGTGTGTGTGTTGTGTTGTGTGTGTGTGTGTGTGTGTGTGTGTGTGTGTGTGTGTGTGTGTGTGTGTGTGTCTATTAGAACTTCAGTTCTAATGCATCTGGAAGGCAGTAGGTTGGGAAGAGCTACATGAAAATGTGTATGTAAGGAAATGTCTGCTGTTTTAAATCCTTTGTATATGTATATCTCTTGCTGACTTCCTTGAGAACATTTCTTTTCCTTTCTAATTTCAGAAACGACAAATAAAGCAAAAGAGGCTAAGTTTTCTGTTGGTTCAATTTTTCCTGCGTTGCCAAGGTTACATTTTGAAACGCTTCTGATCCGATTCTTTTCTGTGATTTATTGGGCATGGCTGGGAGCTAAAACTACTTTGGTTGCTTTTAAATCTCACCCAGGGCCACGATTATAGAAATAGATTTGTGTTTGCATGTTGGATGGGGATGGAAAAAGCTCCCCCCCCCCCCGTGCTATTTTATTCCCACCCCTCCCCAAAACAGGAAAAAGGAGTTAATGATGCTGAACAAGAAACATTTCAGTGTTTCCCGTGAATATGAATGCATGCATTTATAGCTCACTTCTAGGGAGGAGAAGTAATAGACATTTAATGCTACCTTGACTGAGCTACTTGTCAAATATTATCCTGTCTTTCTTTTCTTTACAAGGTTTGGTGTGATAAACATGCTTAGGCTTGTATTAGAGTTAGACTAAAGCTACTACAGTATCCGTATGATTGTCTGCAGCTGGGAGTTGGTGGGAGATGGAAAAAGAGAAAGGAGAGAGGGATTTTTCTTCGAGGTTGAAGATTAATCTGGCTGCATACTATTTTTGTTTTAATTCTTTGATACATGTGACCAGAAAATCCAGTGCTCTGGGCCAGTCTCTTCTATTGCTAGTGGATTATGAGGTCGAGCATTTTTAAAATGGAATTCACTGCTGATTATGGAGTAAACATGTCAAAGGCTCACAAGGTCGCTTGCACTGAGCAGACCTTGCCTGCCTGCTAATTGTTATTGCTGCAACCAGAGGTCTTATGGAATTGATGATTAATGGCCCAGAATATGTAGAGCAGCTTCTTTTTTTTAATAGTTTTTTTTATTGAATAAATAACTGTCAACCTAATCTTACGTAGCTTCTTCTCCGGTAATATCACACTACTAACCAGAGCATACAAAACATTCGCCAGACCAATCCTTGAATACAGCTCATCTGTCTGGAACCCACACTGCATATCGGACATAAATACATTAGAAAGTGTCCAGAGATGCTTTACAAGAAGAGTCCTCCACTCCTCTACTCGCAACAGAATACCTTACGCAACCAGACTTGAAATCCTGGGTTTAGAAAGCTTAAAACTATGTCGCCTTCGGCACGACCTAAACATAGCTCATAAAATTATCTGCTACAATGTCCTTCCTGTCAATGACTACTTCAGCTTCAACCACAACAATACACGAGCACACAACAGATACAAACTCAAAGTGAACCGCTCCAAACTTGACTGTAGAAAATACGACTTTAGCAACAGAGTGGTAAATGCCTGGAGCTCACTACCTGACATTGTGGTTTCGTCACCAAACCCCCAAAACTTTACCCTTAGACTGTCCACTGTTGACCTCACCCGATTCCTAAGAGGTCAGTAAGGGGCGTGCATAAGTGCACCAGCGTGCCTATTGTCCCTGTCCTAATGTTCCCTCTTATCAGTACCCATCTTATGTATATAAACAATGTTATATCTATGTATATTACCAACACGTACTTGACAAAAATAAATAAATAAAAATAAAAATAAATAAATAAACAAACAAAAACATTGGACATAGTGCGACTTTTCTGGTTCAAACATTTCTATAAAGTTTGACGACAAATACCATTCATACCCGATATTTAAATATGTACAATCTATCAAGCTTCAAACACATACATCCCTTCATATGTAAGGGTTACTTTCAATACATATACTATTCGTACATATCACACAGTACTATAATAATATTTTTCAACTCTCAACCTATCAATGTTTCTCTGTCCCGACCTTTCCTCCTCACTTCTAACCACTGATGCATTTTATTCCAGATTTCATAGTATTCCGTCTCACTCTTGTCTTTGAGTTCTAAAGTCAGCCTGTCCATTTCTGCGCAAGTCAATATCTTCTTTATTATCTCTTCTTCAGGGAGAATCTCTTTGCTTTTCCAATTTTGCGCGAAAACCAATCTTGCTGCCATTTGTATATGCAACATTAAATATATTGTTCCTTTGCTATATTTATCTTTTGTAATTCCTAATAGGAATGGTTTTGGCTTTAAATCTATGCTTTGGTTTGGCATCTCTTCCAGCCACCTTCTTATCTGTAGAGCAGCTTCTTGCCTCAGCATCCTGGGTGAGTTTGTTAGAAATCTCTGCATTTCAATCTAATAATGCAGTTGCATGTTGTGCAGCCACATTAAAAAAAACATATCAGTTTAATAAAAGGATTCTACCAGAGGAATCTCGCTGGGTGCATGCACCACTGGTGCAATGGCAATTTATCTAGAACAGGGGTCTCCAACCTTGGCAACTTTTAGACTTGTGGACCTCAACTCCCAGAATTCCTTAGCCAGCTTCACTGGCTGAGGAATTCTGGGAGTTGAACTCCACAAATCTTAAAGTTGCCAAGGTTGGAGACTGTCACGATGTGAATTTTGATTGTCAGCTGTGCTCATATGCTACACTCTATGATACTCAGACATTCCTAGCAAAGCAGACAGGTGATAAGTGATCTGCGTATGTCTAACATTCCATTGCATTCTTTCTTCTTCTGCTGTTGTCCTCTGTTGAGGGAGGACGTAATTCTTAGATTGCAGAAATGTAGCTATTAGGATTATAGTTTTTTTATATTCTTTTCTACTGAAATAAATATTTTATTACTTAGACTTTATTGTTGGGCTTTATTTTGACAAGGATTAGTTTTCAAGGGAAAAAGATCTTATCACATCTAGCCGTAAATTCTTATTCCATCAGAGACCCCTGATCTAAAAGACTTGTAATTAGGCATTACTCTTTCCCCCACCCCGTGAAATAGGAAGAACTTGCTTGGAACAAAGAGCTAATGTTAGAGTTGGACAGCCACAGATATTCCGTATTATATAAGCAGTTGGCTTGCTGATTATGAGATGGGGAGTTAATTCCCTGGGAGATAGTTAATACCTTGTTGTGGGAAGAGATGTAAGCACTGATCTTGAAGAGATGTAAGCACTGATCTGGTGTGGTTAAAACTTAATAGGCTCTTTCTCGATTGGGACATACTAGACCAGTGATGGCGAACCTATGGCACGGGTGCCACAGGTGGCACGCGGAGCCATATCTGCCGGCACACGAGCCATTGCCTAGCTCAGCTGCAGCGCGCATGTGCGCGCCGGCCAGCTGATTTTTGGCTCGCACGGAGGCTCTGGGAGGGCGTTTTTGGCTTCCGGAGGGCCTCCGGGGGGACTGGGAAGGGTGTTTTTGCCCTCCCCAGGCTCCAGGGAAGCCTCTGGAGCCTGGGGAGGATGAAAAATGGGCCTACCAGGCCCACCAGAAGTTGGGAAATGGGCCATTTCTGGCCTCCAGAGGGCCTCCAGGGGAGCGGGGAAGGCCGTTTTCGCCCTCCCCAGGCATTGAATTATGGGTGTCGGCACTCACGCATGTGCGATAACACGCGCGCATGCACTTTCGGCACCCGAGGAAAAAAAGGTTCGCCATCACTGTACTAGACAACTATTGCCCAGTCTCCAACCTTTTAGGGAAGGTTTATTGAAGCAGTGTGGCATCACCTACCCAGCACCTAAAGAAAATAGATTACGTTGCCTTCAGGGTTCAAGGCCAGACAGGGAAAGGAGGCAGTGTTGGTTGCACTAGTGGGAGACCTTCATTGGGTCATGGATGGAGAAAGCATGTTCATCTTAGGCTTGTTAGGTCTCAGTGGGTTTTCATACTACTGGTTTACTTATTTAAATTGCTAATTTGATTTATATAGCCATCCATCTCACATAGATAGTCTATAGGTAATCTATAGTAAAATAGATAAAATATAGAGTATAAAAAATAAAACACATAGCAACCAAGTGCTTTCAAACAAGTATCAACATAGCTAGGAGACGGGCTCTGTCTCTGTCTGAGGTTTTCTTGCAGATCTGGCAATACAGTTCTCCCACCGTCACCTTGACAGCCGAGAATCAAGGCAGGGTCCTTCTGAGTCTTTAGCTCCTTCCACTATGAGGCTGCAGGCTACCCTATCTCTTATATGACCGCTCCCTAGGCTGCATCTCTTTGTTCCATGTCCCAAGGTGATTTCCAGAAACTACTATAGGTGTCAGATTGTCAAATACCGGTGCCATTAACTGCCTGCCCCACCACGTTTTGTATCAGTTGAAGCTTCCAATAAGGGCATGAATGACCATGATCAGGAACCCTTGTACAGGAACAGGTGCAACTATACATAACACTATGCATATTTCTAGAACAGGAGCTATGAATCCAAGAGGATTCACGTTTGTGTACCTGATCTATTTGAAGTGGAATTACCCCATTCAGGATGAAAGATGGAAGGTCTCCAGAACCATTTGGTTTTGCTTGGGTTGAATCAAAGCCTATTGTGCCCGCCATTCAGACACCCATATACTCCAAGCACTGAGCTAGAACCTTCCCAGCATCACCCTGGCAGTCTAGGATGGAGATAGAAAGTTGAGGGGTCTTTGGTGCTCTGTGAGCTTGGTTGTTTTCTTGCAGATGTTTCATTACCCAAACTAGGTAACATCATCAATGCTAGTCAACACCAACCCTGAGCTACAAATATTCTCCTTTGTAGATATAAAGTTGAATATTATCAGCATGCTGATCATATCTCACTCCAAGCCATTAGATGAACTCATCCAGCATCTTCATGTACTGTAGATGTTAAATAGGAGGGGAGAAAGTCCCCTACCACACCTGAAAAGGAGGGTTCTGACTGGACCTCTCCACCCCACCCCTCATCACCAACTGGAACCAGCCACAGAGAAAGAAGAAGAACCAGCACAACCTTATGCTGTCCACCTGCAACTCCTAGAGCTGGCTCAGAAGGATACCATGATCACTCTGCCTAGCTTACCTTCATCATTGTCTTTGGCTGCCTTCCTTTCATTGGGTTCATCCCAGTCATGTCCGGGATAGGACCACAGAAACATCCCATAGGCCATCGGGTGAAAATTACAGGCAAGTGAGCGTGTGTTGGCCATGTGGCACTATTGGCCAAGTTCTTTCATACACTGGCTAGCCTTCCTTTTGTGCACTGGCTGGGGGCTTCTTTTGTGATATATAGGCAATTCAGAAATGGTGTATCAAGCAAAAATGAACACCAAAAGCAATACAACATCTTAGTTTTAGCCCCATCTTTATTTAGTCTACTCTACCATTCAAAGAGGAAGTGTTTAAAAATGCCCTACAGAATCTGAAGTCCCCCCAAACCTCCCCCCCAAAGCACATGAACCATAAGCTAAAATTTAGCAGCACCAAAACTGAATCAGAGAAATCTACAACTAGCAGTAAATAAGTAAGCATTATTGCACTCCTGTGTTGAGTTTCACAGAGGCCCTGTACAGTATGAATAAAAAGAAAAAATAAATAGGAAGGATACGAGGTGGGCTGAGAGTCAATGTGAAAAACAGATTAGGTGGGAATGAAACATACATTTCATGCTTTTTTAAAAATTCTGCCTTCGGAATCTTCTAAGAAAAGGCCTTCTCTCTCCCAGATGCTCTGGGGTTATTATTATGGTTTTGGCTCTTTCCTGTTCTGTCGATTCCAGTTCTTAAAAAAACATTTTGTGGATAAATACTAAAGGTTTATCTACCAATTCTTCTGCATCTTAGGCAAGTAAGTTAATTATTTCACCCAATTTGTCCTAGGTTTCTAATCAGCTTATTGGAATGGAACATTTTTATGGCATCTTTATCATTCATTAATATTTTCAGAGATAATTTTAATTACACTATGCCCTCTCTGGAAGTTACTAAAGCTGTTGAAGACTATGTAACTTGCCAGCACACAGGAAGTCCTTACAGTATATGCCACATATAAATTATATGAAGGCATTATTATTATTATTTTCACAAAAATCATGCTCAAGAAAAGTAGCCCATAAATCAGCAACATGTTGTGCAGTGTTCTAAATAAGAGGTAAAGGAATACATTCACAGTAACACCAGAGCTAACACAGAGATTTGTAATTACTGAGATAGTCCAGGTACCCCTCCTGTCAGGCTCCAAAACCCAAGAAAGACAAAAAAAGAAAAGAAAAGAAAAGAAAGAAAAACAAAATGCACAGGTACAGGATATGTGGTACCTTGCTCAACAGTAGTAACTGTGAGAGGGATCTTGGATTCCTAGTGGACAACCATTTAAATATGAGCCAGCAGTGTGCAGCAACTGCCAAAAAAGCCAACACAGTTCTAGGCTGCATTAACAGAGGGATAGAATCAAGATCACGTGAAGTGTTAATACCACTTTATAATGCCTTGGTAAGGCCACACTTGGAATACTGCATACCACCCACATAAAGCATAAACTCTGGGAACTATTAAGGAGAAGCCGTCTTCATCCTTTTTCTCTCACAAAACTATCTGAACTCTGGAATGCATCCCCTTGCTCCTGGGAATTCGGACTATGTTCCATTATATCTTCCTTTTCAAAGGCTGTTCCATAGCTATCATTCCATTATACAAAAATCATTCCATTATGCAAAAATATATCTCTGGGGTCACTCAAAATAGGACTTTGGTTACCAGAACCAAGAACAATAATGGTTGCTGAAAATTAGACGTGAGACAAATAAAATAAAATAAAAAATAAAATAAAATCTAGAGGCTTTCTGTCTGACATTTAATCCTCTGCATGAAAGGAATATTTGGAAAACTCATTCAGGGGAATTGACCCTCAGCATGAGGTGATGAAACCAAGGATATAGATTAGCTATACAGTTCACAAATTTTGAGATTGAGGCAAGTTGACAATGATTGTTTGTGAGAACATGTCTGATCTACATTTTGGAATACTGTTTGGATGACTGAGAAGAAGCGAAATAACTTAGCAACAGCATAAAAGTACGAAGAGCTTTAAAAGCTCTCATTTCTATAAGTTGTTACCTGAATTTCTATGTGTGATATTCTAATGATCTAGATTACAATGGTTCTCAACATTTTCACCACAGACTCACTTTAAATACCTGTTGTGGCCACAGACTATGGCCATGGACCCCAAAGACTTAACTCAAAGACTTAACTAAGTTAAATGTTAAATCATAACATTTCCTCAAGCCTTCACAGACCCCCTGTGACGACATCACAGCCTCCCCCAGGGGTCTGCGGGCCACAGGTTGAGAACCACTGATCTAGAATGTGTAGACAAGTTCTAGATTTTTCTTTTTAAAGTTGAGGACATTGTCACCGTATTTCTGTTCCCCATTGTCTGCTTCATTATCCAGTGCATAATTCATGCAAACTAATGATTTTCTGCCTTCTGATATGCAGAATTGGGGATAGGTCTCCCACAAAAAGAAAATGACGGGAAAGTCACTTTTGGTTATTGATTGCATCCCTATCCCTTAATGTCGGGGCAAACCGTAATCTGTGGAAATTCATGCAATAAGAATATAGCAGTCACATTTGCTGCAAAAGACTGTAACCATGGATACAGCATTGGTCATTGCTTTTGGATACAAATTGGGAAGTGGTGATGGGTGTTGCTGCTGCTGCTGCATCTTGGGCATTGTAGAGCTGGCAGCATGGACCAGTTGGGAAAGATTTAATTAAAGATGCTGGATGGTAGGAGTAGGGAAAGGACCACTGTGTTTCTCTGGAGGGGTCTTCCTGTGGGGAAGGTTTTGAGCAGAAGATGCAATGAACCTACTGGCTGTATCCCTAAAATGAGATGTGCTGTGATAGTAGGAAGGTTATTATGTCTTTCTAAAACATGCATCCGGTGCAGTATCTCGTTCTGAGAAATATTCTCTTGAAGTTAGGCAAGGGGACTTTGTGTAGTGTCCTTATCCTGTCCTGTACTGCAATGCATATTTCACACTAGGTAACGATTAATCAATTTAATTTTCCAGGTTTGGAGAGAAAAAAGGACTCTTTTTTTCCCTTCTACATTTTTTTTTTGCCAACACTGTAGATAGAGTTGCTTCTGCTTGAAACTGGCCAAAGACTAAAAGAAAACGCAAGAGTCGGTGAATTAATTCCCTCTGTTGCTTAGGTCAACGTCTTTTATGGAGGTGTTTTTTTTTTGCCAGTAAGTTTCTCAATAGAGATTGTGGGAAGAGAGTTAACGATTTGGTGGCCTTGTTTCTTTATTAATTCTCAGCACTCTTCAGTTTGCTCCCATCATGACTAAACAGCAAAGAATATTATTTTGTGTCTTTATGGCAAGGAGTCTGCACTGGGGGGGGCTTAAATAGTTCTAAAAGGTAATTTGATAGAAAATTAGGAACCAACAAGGAAGAAGTTGAAGTCTTTAGCAGATTTATTAGCATACTTTTATTGTTCTTGGGGCTTTCAAAGTCTAAAGCCCAGTCACTGGAATATTTTTGGAATCAAATGGATGTCTCTTTTCCTCAAAGGAACAATGAGTTCAAGTGGCAGAAGGCCATGGGAGTTTTTCTTGCTTCTACCAAACTCTAATGATGCAACACCATTAAGGGAAAATTAAAAGAGTTAAGGCTTATTATGAATCCTCCTTTCAGTAGAACTGGATAGCCATCTGGGAAAATGGACTTCTCTGAACTAAGGCTTTAATAGTTGAAAACAGCCCACTGTATTTGTCAATTATGTTTCTATTGCTAACATTCCTTTTGCCTTTCTCCCAATAGCTGAGGAATAAGCAATGGGATACTCAGAGCATCAATGGGTATGAAGATACCACCATTGGCACCATCACACACTTTGCTTTACCTTATATTTTTATTGTAAGAATAAATAAATTCGTGGGAAGCTGACATGGTGCGAAGTCAGGCTCCAACTTCTAGTTTCATTTCTATTTACAAGAATGCTCTTGGATTTCACATGGATTCAAAAGCCAATTTTAAAACGTTTCTTCTGGAATGGGTGTCCAACTCACGTTGTCATGGCAGCGTCACGTGACGTATGGGGGCTTTCCCCCCCTTCACTAAACCGGGCATGGGCGTGGCCAGCTGGAATAACAGAAAAACAGAATTAGAAGTCTTCTAGTCTTAACTTCTGCTGTGTTAAACAAACCACAGTTGGGTCCATCCATGTTTGTGTAGCTGGTCTCACTGACAAAATTCTTTAACAGAATAAAGAATTGGAAGGGACCTTGGAGATCTTCTAGTCCAACCCCCCACCCAAGCAGGAGACCCTATATCAGTGATGGCGAACCTATGGCACGCGTGCCACAGGTGGCACGCGGAGCCATATCTGCTGGCACGCGAGCCGTTGCCCTAGCTCAGCTCCAGCGTGCATGTGTGTGTCAGCCAGCTGATTTTTGGCTCACGTGGAGGCTCTGGGAGGGCATTTTAGGCTTCCGGAGGGCCTCCGGGGGGCATTTTCGCCCTCCCCAGGCTCCAGGGAAGCCTCTGGAGCCTGGGGAGGGCGAAAAACGGGCCTACCGGGCCTACCGGAAGTCGGGAAATGGGCTGTTTCCGGCCTCCAGAGGCCCTCCCCAGGCATTGAATTATGGGTGTGGGCACTCGCATGTGCATGATAGCGCACGTGCATGCACTTTTGGCACCCGAGGGAAAAAAGGTTCGCCATCACTGCCCTATATCATTTTGGACAAATAATTGTCCAATCTCTTCTTAACCCCCCCTCCCCCCCCCAGTGTTGAGGCACCACAATTTCTGGAGGCAAATCGTTCCATTGATTAATTGTTCTAACTGTCAGGAAATTTCTCTTTACTTCGAGATTGGTTCTATCCTAGATTAGTTTGAACTCTTGCTTCTTGTCTTGCCCTCAGGTGCTTGGAGAATAGTTTGATCCCTTCTTCTTTATGGGAGCCCCTTAGATATTGGATCACTGTTATCATGTGACATGGAAATGTACTGGCTGCTTCAAAAAATTAAAAGATAAAGTTAAAAGGGTTGATAGGCACTTTCCTGGGTATGTTAATTGAAGATTGGGAATTAACATCCTACACTAGTTTGCTTCTCCGTTGCATGGCTTTTGAATGGCTATACTCATCATTGCAGCCATTTTATGAATAATTAAGCCCTCTCCTGACAGCCATTTTGTTGGTGCACTTATGACAGTCTCTCATTATGTCAAGCATGCTCTTAAATACTGTTGACTTTCCTCAATTTTTTTAACCCCCCCTCTTTTTTTTAGCTTTGTGACATCTTTGGAAAAAAATTACTACACTTTAACCTCCATCTATTTCCATCTTCACATCTCCTGTTCTGGGCTACAGCATAACTGTGCCTAGTGATAAACTGTATTTTCATAGTTGGATATTTTGGCTGCAGTCCTAAGCATTTTTTTTAAAGTCCCACTGGTCTGAGTGGGATTATATTTCAGATAAATGTTCTTAGAATTAGGCTCCTGTGACAGAGTGGAATCAAACATATCAGATTTCAGGCTGCTCCTGCGATCAAGATTCTTAAATATTTTACACATTGCTGCAGATTACATGATACTGCTGTATCTTTCAGAAGCTTTGTGTGGGGCGAAGGATCCAGATTGCACAATACCCTTACCTTACCATGCTGCCCCTCCATTCTCATTAGTTTTCAGTATTTCTGCTAAAATCCAAGAAAGATTTTTAACTCCTGAGTGGAGAGATATGTTTTGAGAGACCTGGAAATTCTCCATGGCTGAAAATTCTGTTTGGATTTAAGCATGGACCTTAAAAAAAGGCCTCTCAGCTGGTTGCAGAGGCTTGCAACCTTCCCTGCTGGTTTCCCCATTGATTTTCTGGGAAAGCCGGCAGGGAAGATAGCAAATGGCAATCACATGATTGTGGGCATTTGGCACTTGGTTATAAGTGCAAACAGGTTGCCAAGTTCTCGGATTGTAATAACTTGATTATAGGGGTGCTACAGCAACCATAACCTCAGGCACAGGTTGTAAGTCTCTTCGTTCAGCACCATTGTGATTTTGAATAGACGCTGAGTCATAAGTCAAGGACTGCCTGTACTGTGAAATAACATAGATGAAATATCTTTAGTTTCTACTCCTGTAAAAAGGTAAAAAAGAAACCCTATCTCTGCTTCAAGAGTGGTACTTCAGATATATCAATAATCAAAGGCTTGTCTTCCAGGAAGAAATACAACTTAGAACAGTGATGGCGAACTTTTTTGGCTCGTGTGCCAAGAGGGTGTGTGCGCTTGCGTGTGCGTGCCCACACCCATGCCCTCCCCCACCCATGCGCACAATCCCCGCAATGCTCCCCCACACATGCGCACTGCCCCACCCCACATGCACACAGACCTCACAACGGACTCCTGAAGCATGGGGATGGCGAAAAACGGCCAAACGGGCCAACCGGAAGTTCGTTTCTGAACTTCCGGTTGGTCCATTTGGCCATTTTTCGCCATCCCCATGCTTCAGGAGGCTTCTCTGAAGCCCGGGGAGAGTGAAAATGGCCAAAAAGAAGACCAAAAATCAGCTGGCCAGCACGCACATGTGCGCTGGAGCTGACATAGGGCAATGCCTCATGTGCCCTCCGATATGGCTCCATGTGCCACCTGTGGCACGTGTGCCAGAGGTTCGCCATCACGGGCTTAGAGCTATGAAGTCAAGATTGCTGGAAAGTTGCCAAAGCAAATTGTTTGGGAGTGGACTGGAGGTGCTTCCCATTTTTGCAGCTTTTAAAAGGCATTTTAGTGTCAGAGGCTGCACTTAATTAGTGATTTAAGAGCGAAATTGTGACAATGATTATTATTTAACTGAGAATGTGTAACTAGTGACCCTTGAAGGGCAAGTGCATCTTGAAAGTGAGAACTGTTATGGTAAATTCTAGTAGATATTAGACAACTTTGCAAACAACACTAAAACAATCTATGATTAAACCTTCCTCCCCCCCCCCCTTTTTTTTTTTACTACAACTGTGAGCAGGAGATTGGAGGATCTCATGTTTTTTTTAAATTAAATTAACAATTACTGTTATATTCAAGCTTGGATGGACTGTGGCTGTTTTTAGTGTTATCTATAGAATAGGAAAACAAGCCAAATTCTACCTTGACTAGCCACAATTAGTTGGAGATGAAACATTCTAATGTTCTCCTCACAGCTGCATTGAGATTACAGAAGGGAAGGAAGTATGCACCAGCCAAGTTGTATCTCCGTGGTGCTAAGTTTAATGTTGGATGAATGATAAACTATAGTAGAGACATCCAGAAGTATCTTCCATATCATAGTCTAATATATTAGTTGAGGGACTTCTCCAGTGGTTATTGTTCTAAATTTTTGTCCAATCAGAACAAAAAAGTAAAGTAACTGCTAAATATTATCAGAGAGGTTGCAAAGTGAGAAGAGAATGCAAAACACTGACCCTTTCATCTGAAGTGAACCACCTGTGTTTGATTTCCACATCTTGCTGAGTTTTCAGTTAATGTGGATTCACAGTTTGATTCTCCATTTGGTATTCCCACACGCTAAGTGAATTGGTTCCAATATGTACTGATGCAGACGTTGGCTTTGTCCTAAAAGCCATCATATTTTCGGTGTGCCATGAGCATTAAAACACAAGTACTTCAGTTTAAGAACTTTCAATTAAATGAAAGTAGGTGAGATTACATATACAATTTGGAATGAATGTTCTTCTGAACTGTATATAACTGTAGCACATTGTTTCCATCAGTATGGTATTTACCTCTCTAACAGCGGACCTTATAACATACACAATTTTACATCTTGAGTTAATGCTCAGTTTGAAACTAAATGGCTGGAAGCGTTTTCAGTTTGCTCAGCTTTGCTTGGGTATCTCCAAAGGATCCTTATTTATATACATAGCAGATTTTCCCTTATTGAACAAAGATTACTATCTGCCTCTAGTTCAAGTCCTGCACAGTACACTTGGCCACACATACTATTTATTTATTTTATTAGAGAGTTACATTTAGTATGAGCTGCGGTGGCACAGTGGTTAGAGTGCAGTACTGCAGGATACTTCTGCTGACTGCCGGCTGACTGCAGTTTGGCAGTTCAAATCTCACCAGGCTCAAGGTTAACTCAGCCTTCCATCCTTCCTAGGTGGGTAAAATGAGGACCCAGATTGTTGGGGGCAATTATGCTGACTCTATAAACCGCTTAGAGAGGGCTGTAAAGTGCTAAGTGCTAGTACCAAATCCTGGTTTTTATTAAATTGCTGATTCCTACTGCTGAATGAGTAGGAATCTGGCTACTCATGGCTGTAGTGTTTATACAATATGCCAGATACACAGCTTGGCATCATATGAGATTAATTTCTCCAAATACAAAGGAGCCACAGAGAAATTTCCAGAAACATTTCCTCAATCCCAGATTCCTTCTGATACATTCCAAAGCCTTTGTTGTCTTTTAGGCCCTATTCTAAGGCTTTCCTATTTGAACTGAAGAGTATTACTATTTTTAAAATGTAAAGGATGGAAAGATTATCTCACTTGGGAATATTTACCTTCTGCATGAAACTCCTAGGTGAAACCATCTTTTGGCATGTGATGGAGTGCCATCAATATGCTGATGGTGCTAAATGTAGTCCTCGACTTAAGACCACAGTTTGAGACCAGAATTCCCAATGCAGTTGTTAATTGAGTCATGCCCAATTTCACAACCTTTTCTTTTTTGCAATGGTTGTTAAGCGAATCACTGTAGTTTGTAAGTGAATCATGCCATCCTTAAACAAATCTGGCTTCCTCCATCAACTTTGCTTGTCAGAAGCACGCTGGGAAGGTTGCAAATGGCGATCACATGACCCTGGAATGTTGCAGTTGTCATAAACACATGCTGGTGGCCAAGCACCCAAACTTTGATCGCGTTATCATGAGGATGCTTCAACAGTTGTAAGTGGACCTGTTGCTACTTTTTTCAGGATCATTGTAACTTTGAACAATTGCTGAACGAACGGTTGAAGTCAAGGACTATCTGTCTATTTCCCCACCTGGCCATTCATGTGAAGTTGTTAAGGCTGGATGGGGGAGAACAGAGGTTGCAGCTCAATTATACCAAGATTGAGTGGTTTGGACTTTAGAGTCCCCTGGATGATTCTCCATCTTTCACTCTGTGGAGTTGCATTCCTCCAAACAGAGCTGGTGCACAATCTGGGTTTCTTCCTGGGCTCATGTCTCCCCCGGCAGCTGGGTCTTTGCACAAATTTGTCTCGTGTGTCAATTGTGCCTATTCCTGGACTGAGAAGCTTTGCTCCCTTTCATGCCTTAGTCACTTCCTGATTCGATTCCTGCAGTGGAGTTTACATGGGGCTGCCCTTAAAGAACACTTGGAAGCTTAAACTGGTCTAGAATACAACAATGTGTGCAAGTTTGAGCATCCAGAATTTCTCTGTATGATGCCACTATGTTACACTTCTTTACGATATGTTTCTAGGTATAGTTCAAGGTGCTGGTTATCACCTTTAAAGCTCTTCATGACATGAGCCAGATTAATTGTGGGACCACCTATCTCCAAGGGTTTCTGCTATGCTACCTGATCTATCAGGTTGATCATGCTCCACATCATCTCCATTAAACAGGGTCATCTTGCAGGACCAAGGAGGGATATGATTTATATAATCAACTGGGTGTAGAAATTAAAGTGGGAGACTGAGTTCTAGTCCCACCCAAGGCCATGAAAGCCAGCTTAGGCCAGTTATTCTGTCTCAGTCCAACCTACTTCATATGATTCTTGTTATGGAGAAAAGAGGAGGAAGGAGCATTATATATGTTTGTCAACTTGAGTTATTTATTTAAAAAAAGCAGTAAAGGCAGTGGGATACAAATAAACAAATAGCCACCCAAGTCACATAGGTAACTCTGGGCGGCTGACAAGGATTAAAACACAGAAAAACCTCACAACATATCTAATGTATGTTTATGTTGATGAATTGCTTATATGGCACCTTGCCCTCGTCTTTCTGTGTATTGGGTTACTTTTAATTTTGTTATGAATTTAGTTTTGTTTTGCTATGTAAACTGGTTGGTAGCCACCTAGAGTTATATATTTAAGATGAGTGGCCAAATAAACTTTGTTAAACAAGGAAACAAATCAACTGGGTTTGCTTTTTGGATTTGCATGCTAAGTGATGGGTCACAATTATTCTTCAGCACTCAAAAAGAGCATCTCCCTGCATCCTAGGAGATCTTGAATGAATTTCTGGAGCACCAGATATTCTTCTCAAAATTACTGCTTGTGCAATAAATGCCATATTTACTTAAGAGGAAAGCTAGTCTTTTCCTCCAGTGACTTACCTTGAATAGTAGAAATTCCCCACTCCCTT
Organism: Diadophis punctatus similis; assembly: GCA_023053685.1. Lineage (NCBI taxonomy): Eukaryota > Metazoa > Chordata > Lepidosauria > Squamata > Dipsadidae > Diadophis > Diadophis punctatus. The sequence goes on from JALIGW010000002.1 coordinate 224,827,083, forward strand.
CTAGCATTGATGATGTTACCTAATTGGGTACTGAAATGTCTGCAAGTAAACAAAGTCAGAGAGCACCCCACAGTAGAAAGTCAATTTAGATTCACTCAGAATCGGTCGAACTTGGACTCCGGCAGGGCAGAGTCCATAGAGTTGACAGGGGCGAGTCTTAGTCCACCATTATGGGAAGAGTTTGAGTCTGTTTCTCCCGAGGATGTGGACAGGGCTATGGGAGCGATGGGTACCTCCACCTGTTTATTGGACCCGTGCCCCTCCTGGCTGGTCTCGGCCAGCAGGGAGGTGGCACGCGGCTGGATCCAGGTGGTGATCACCGCTTCTTTGCGGGAGGGATCCATACCGCAGTCGTTAAAAGCTGCGGTGGTGCGGCCCCTCCTGAAGAAGCCTTCCCTGGATCCAGCCGATTTGAAGAACTACCGTCCAGTCTCCAACTTACCTTTTTTAGGGAAAGTTGTGGAGAAGGTGGTGGTGACTCAGCTTCTGCAGCTCCTGGATGAAACAGATCATCTAGATCCTTATCAGTCGGGTTTCAGGCGCGGCTACAGTACAGAAACTGCCTTGGTCGCTCTGATGGATGATCTCTGGCGGGCCCAGGATGGGGGGAACTCCTCCATCCTGGTGCTACTTGACCTCTCAGCGGCTTTCGATACCATCGACCATGGTATCCTTCTGCATCGGCTCGGCGAGTTGGGAGTGGGAGGCACCGTTTTGCGGTGGTTCTCCTCTTATCTCGCCGATCGGATGCAGTCGGTGTTGGCAGGAGGGCAGAGATCGTCCCCCAGGCCCCTATCATGTGGGGTGCCCCAGGGGTCAGTTCTCTCGCCCATCCTGTTTAACATCTACATGAAACCGTTGGGTGAGATCATTCGCAGGTATGGGGTGTGTTTCCATCAGTACGCTGATGATACCCAGCTGTACATCACCACCCCGTCTGACTTCAGGGAGGCAGTAGATGTAATGTGCCGATGCCTGGACGACGTTAAGATCTGGATGGGGAGGAACAGACTCAGACTCAATCCCGACAAGACTGAGTGGCTGTGGATAATGCCTCCTAAGGACCAGGACAACTGTCCCTCCTTGGTCTTCGAGGGTGCGAAATTGACTCCCTCAGACCAGGCCCGCAACTTGGGGGTCCTCCTAGATCCACAGCTAAAATTAGACCATCATCTTTCTGCTGTGGCTAGGGGGGCCTTTGCACAGGTTCATCTGGTGCACCAGCTGCCGCCATATTTGGAGAAGGAGGCTTTACTCACGGTCACTCATGCCCTTGTCACCTCGCGTTTGGACTACTGCAATGCGCTCTACATGGGGCTACCCTTGAAGAGTATCCGAAGACTTCAGTTGGTGCAAAATGCGGCTGCGCGTGCTGTGGTGGGTGTGCCAAGGTACACCCACGTGACACCGATACTCCGCCAGCTGCATTGGTTGCCCATCGGTCTCCGGGTCCAATTCAAGGTGTTGATCACCATCTTTAAAGCCCTTCATGGCTTAGGACCAGGATATCTTCGGGACCGCATTCTGCCTCATACTTCCCTCCGACCGGTTAGGGCCCACAGAGTTGGCCTCCTCCGGGTCCCGTCGGCCAAGCAATGCCGGCTGGCGGGCCCCAGGGGAGGGCCTTCTCTGTGGCTGGTCCCGTGCTCTGGAACCAGCTCCCCCCAGAGACCCGAACCATCCCCACTCTGCTGGCCTTCCGAAAGGCCGTTAAGACATGGCTCTTCCTGCAGGTGGGGGGGACAGCTTAATCCACTCGAGCTTACCCCCCAAGTATGTATGTTGCTGAATGGATGTTGTCGTTTTTATACTGTTTTTTAAATTTTGTACTGTTTTTTAATTATATGAAATTTTGATTATTCTTGTATTTTTCTTTGTTGTACACCGCCCTGAGTCCTTCGGGAGTTGGACGGCATATAAGAATAACAAAATAAATAAATAAATAAATAATACAATAGGAGAGGTAGGGTTTCCTCCTCTCCCCCCAGGTTCATTTTTGTGTTTGTTATGTATATGTGGTGCACCTCAACATTACAATAGCAATACCACTTAGACTTATATTGTCACGTAGTGAATATTGTCAGTTGTATGTCTATGCAGGGTGATGCACCCCTATCCTAATATTATGGTACATTCCAACATGAGCAGAACACGTGATATGATGAGTGCGCATGTATGCATTCCAAAACCACCATTAATTCTCTTCTAACTTAGTTGTTGACCTGAACGGTCGTGTTTCTTAGCAAATATGTAATTATTCAGGATTCATTGTTTTTGTACTGAAATAAATATTTTCTATTAGACCTTTAATCTCGGTTTATTTTCTAACTGTCTGAATTCCAAGAAAAGATCTAAATCGCCTCTATGAGATCTTATTCTCATTTCAACATATATACCGCTTCATAGTGCTTTACAGCTCTCTCTAAGCGGTTTACAGAGTTCAGCATATTGCCCCCAACAATCTGGGTCCTCATTTTACCGACCTCAGAAGGATGGAAGGCTGAGTCAACCTTGAGCCGGTGAGATTTGAACAGCCGAACTGCAGCTAGCAGTCAGCTGAAGTAGCCTGCAGTGCTGCACTTTTTGCTATACCCTAGTTCAGTGATGGCGAACCTTTTTTCCCTCGGGTGCCGAAATAGTGCGTGTGCGTGCTATCGCACGTGCGTGCGTGTCCACACCCATAATTTAAAGCCCCCCACTTGCCCCACCCCCCTGCGCATGCATGCATGACCCCCCCACTCCCCCATTTCCCGACTTCCAGTGGGCCTGGTAGGCCCGTTTTTTGCCCTCCCCAGGCTCCAGAGGCTTTCTTGGAGCTTGGAGAGGGCGAAAACACTCCCCCTCACCACCCCGGAGGCCCTCCGGAGGCCCAAATTGCCCTCCCAGAGCCTCCGTGTGAGTCAAAAATCAGCTGGTGGGCACACACATGCGCGCTGGAGCTGAGCTAGGGCAACGGCTCGCGTGCCGGCAGATATGGCTCTGCGTGCCACCTGTGGCACCCGTGGCATAGGTTCGCCATCACTGCCCTAGTTTAATAACTAAGAAATCACTGAATAAACTACTCAGAATGTAGCATATGAATTAGGTCTGTTGTCTGCTTTTTTGGTTAATTAATTCTGAATCTGTCAAATATTCCCAGTTGCTCTTCCTGCACAATTAATAATTTTAGGAAAAAAGTCCATTGGCTCCAATTAGAATTAAAAAAAAAACCTTGAAGGTCCAAGCTAGAAATATTGTTCCTGTCCCAAACATGAGCTGCGTTATCCATTCCTCCAGTGAAATCCATAATCCACAGCAGATGGAGGTGTGGAATGTATAGTCTGGCTCTAGAAAGCAGCAGAAATCCGGCCTTCTGGGCAGACAGTCTGTCCAGGATTGGCAAGCTGATAGTGAAAGCAGATCCAGCAGGGCAAGGGAAATGGCTCACTTCCAGGCAAAAGGCAGGAGAGCCAGACAAGCAAATGAAATCTGCAGACTGATACCAAGAACTTCACTGTGCGGACAAGTTGGATGCCTTATGCAAAATGTGCCTTGATTTTCCAGGGTTCCCAGGGAATTGGCTGCAACAATTAGTGGCAGACAAGTGAGGTTGAAGACTGAACCAGAAAGAGCATCCCAGGAGTCTAATTGTAGAAACACCTGAAAGTACTTTAGATAGTCTGATAGTTGATGACACAGCCTAATAAGAGTGAATTGATCAGCAAGGATTTAACCGGTTTTATTCAGAGAATCCGCATCCAGATTTCTGTTCCCATAATTGGCCACAGTTGTAATTAGGACACTTACATATTAGCATTAGTCAAAGCGGTGTGATTTTGCAGTAGAAGAGAACACAGCAAGCAACATAGCAAGTAGCATCTGATTTGTGAGGTCCTGTCTCCTAACTTGAAGACATTGGGCCCAGATTATAACAGGCAATGTGATATGCTTTGGAGAAAGAGGGCAAGAAATGTTTCAACTGTAGTCCCAAAGGTGCTTTTTCAAGAGGCAAGTGGACTTTCTTGGTTTTCTTTGAAGACATTTCACTTCTCTTCCAAGGTTCTTCGGTTCTTCTTTAGCTCATCCAGCTTTTTGGATGAGAAGTGAAACATCTTCAAAGAAAAACAAAGTCCAGTTGCCTCTTGAAAAAGCACTTTTGGGACAACCATGACCTGGATGACTGAGAATCTCTATAGATGTTCCAGCTGTATTTACAGTGTTGGTCAGCCTAAAGATCAATACTTTTTAATATGAAATGTTGTCACGCCTTTTAAAAAATACAGACCCAAGTACCTCTGCCTTTTTTTAGGGACATTATGACCATGTTCAGTAGGAAGGAACAACTAATTTTACCACCAATGGGAACAAAATTAGATATTCTCTGATTGAATTAATAGTAGAGAAAAGGTCAAGTGGCATTTTTGAAGAGAGATTCAGGTGCAGTATTTAGATTGGAGAGAGAAGCTGACCTGGATGAAGGAAATATTCAAAAAGTGTGATTTCCAGGTTTTGTTCTAAAATTAATCTGGGGCTTCTGATGGAAAGGCAAGGACCATTAAAAAAGCAACAACAAAAAACAGAACCACTCCATTTGCATAGACTCACATTGTGCATCCATAGATACTCAGCCTTTGGTTCTGTTGCCTTGCGAAGGAGGGCAGTACCATTTTGGCTCCTCTTTGGGAGTTTGCTTGTGGAAAGCTGCTGAGAAAAGGTTTTCGCGGAAGGAAAGGGATTCCCAAACCCATCTGTTGGGATTTCACTTGGCAACAAGTCCCAGGGCTTTGGGGTCCTGTTGGCTTATATCTGCAGCCCCTGGAGGAATTGCTTTGCAAGGCTGCCTTAGTTCACACTCATAGATTTCCACCCAGATAGAAGTTGTTGTCATGTGTTAGAAATGTCACCAATAACATAAAAAGCCTGGCTCCTGCCTCTTCTTCCCTTTCAGTGCTGCCGGCTGCAGCCCCACCATCACTTTCCCCCTCTGTGTCTCCCCCTTTTTTGTGTGTGTCATGTGGCAACTTCTCTGATGCGGTAAGCCCCGACCACCCCCGCCCCCCCAACCTTACACTCCTGAGCCTTGCCAGCCTTTCCTCTGGCGCTCTCTTTTCTGGAGGGGGGAACACCCCCACCCATCTCTTTTTTTTAACCGCAGTGGCGGGGATCGTTCAGTGCCCCGACTTTTTAGAGGCGAAGGCGGCACAAAACGAGGATTAATCCGGACCGGGTTGCGTTTAGAGGGAGCCAGGCAAGTGGGAGCTCTGCGCGGCGGGCAGAGTGTGTGGGGGTTCTTCCGGCGAAGACTCGGTGCCGCCTTTCCTTCCCGAGCCGCGCAGCTTCAGGCGGGCGGCGGGAGGGGTCGCGCCGGCTGCCTTCGCCCCTGGCCAGCCCAGGAGACCAGATGGCCGTTGGGGAGGTTTTTCGGGGGGCCCTAGAAGCGAACTTTGCGGGAGGCCCGTGCCTGGCCCCGGGCGCGCCGTGAAAGAGCGGGGTCAGTGGAGGCGAATGAGCCGGGACCAGATGCCGGGCGCACAATGGGGGCTTTTGAGAGCGCGGCGAGGGGGAAGCGTGTGGCGCGCGGGGTTTTGTCTTCCCTCCGCATTGCAGGTTGGAAAGGGGCCGCTCCGCTTTAATGAAGCGAAGCCGAAAGGGGGTCGTCCGCGGGGGGTGAGGGTGGGGGGGGGCGTCCCCCTCCCTTTCCGAGGCAGGAGGGTGAAGCAACTTGTCTAAGAGTGGAAGGAAGGGCAGCCAGCAGCTGATGGGTGGCTGAGGGGAGAAAAAAGGCGGTCTCAGTGTTTGGGGGGGGGGCGGAAGAGAAAGAAAAGGGGGGGATCTCTCAAGGCCGCCCCTTGCATATTCATGCGGGGACGGCAGGTGTTGCCCAAAGTATTCCTCCCCCCCCCCCGCCTTGTAGAGTCGGTCTGACTGCCAAAAGGATGACTGGCCAAAGGATGATTGGCTTTGCAAAGGAGAATCTTTGTGCCCGAAGCAATTCAGGCTGAATTTTAAAAACAAGAAGAAAAAAAAGCTTAGCGGCTCCTCAGGCATCCCTGCGTGTTTGAACTGGGGAAAAAAAAAGAGGGCGGAACCGTCAACCCCATTTCCAGTTCATCCCCGGAGCCTGGGAATGGGGGAGAGGCGAAGCATGTGGGTAAGCGGCGCTCTCACGGAAAGGAGCGGGGCTCCCTGAAACCGACAGCTGCGCGCTGCGCCCAGGAACGGCCCGCTTTTTTGGGGGCGCCTGAGGCTGGCCCCGCCGAGGTCGGAGCCGGAGGATTTCCCCTCAAAAAGGGGACGGCGGAAGCGAGCCTTCCTCCTCCAAACGGTCCTAGGTACAGGGCAGTATGAGGGGGATTCGTCTCGCGGAGGGAAAGCGGGTTGGCTCTTGAGCCTTGGACGGCAGATGCTTCGCGGAGGGAGGTCAGGCGCTTGCATTGGCTGAAGCGTTAGCCTGGCTCTTTGGCGTGCGTTTTTCTGTTTAACCCGTTGTTGGGATCGCCGGTGAGGTATTTGTGGGGGTCTGAAATATGGAAGGTTTACAGTGGCGTTAAATAAAAGGTTAAATTGGATTTCCTCTTTTTTTTTTCGGGGGAGGGGAGAGTGTCTTTCTTTCGAGAGCCGGGATGTGATTTTGCTATATTTCCCCAGTCATTAGAGCAACGTTAACCAATAATGGACACTCGTGGTAAAAAAAAATATGTTTCTATCTCTATCCTTGCTTTTGTTGACATATCCTATTTCCGTTTCACAAAGATTTGCTTGCCATGATGAGGTGTCTTGTGTGTCAAATTGCATTTCACTGTTTGGGGTTGGGGGTGGGGGAAAGAAATGCCCATAAGCCTTGTACCTCCTCTGTAAATTCCTGTCGTTATTTCTTTCCCAATTAAATGTGATGTACTTGTTGCAGAAACCTACTTTTTATTTGAACCCTGGGCTAATGATGCCTGTAGTTTAGTTTAGTCTCTCCAGACTGATGCTCGGTAGGCACATTGGACTGCAGTCTCCTTCAACCTATAGAAGAGGGTGGGATGATGGCAGCTGTAAACCAGAATATCTGTAACATCAAGTGTATACTGGGGAGAGCTGGAATAGGTAACCAGATACTTTTGTTTCTTTGAGGAATTAACGCTTGACTCAGTTTCCAATATGTTACCTGGTATGTTTTTAAGTGTGTGTGAAATTAGTGAATATGTTATTATGAATAGAAAGATATAATATCCCTTTGAGTTCTGGGTTTTTTCCCCCTGGCAATATGTATGTATGTACAGTATTTCAAAGAATGCAAAAAGAGTCTTGCTGGACCAGATTTAAGAGCCTTCAATGTCCAATGTTCAATTAAGATACCGTCCAACCACATGCAATTACAGGCTCACCAGTAGGATCCATGTAGGATATCATCTCCCACTCATAACCAGTGTGAAGTTGCATGATGCATACTATTCTTTGTGGATGTTTTAACTAGTAGCCATGGCTAATCTTAACTTCATTGATGTTTACAGTAGATCAATTTGATGAACAGCAATACCTTTTGTAACAGTATTTGAATTCCATATCAAGTCTACCTGTCCATGTGGGATTTATCTGCGAAGAAGGACATTGATCATGTTGACAGTCAACCCATTTGAGATCCTCCTCAATCCAATCCTATTAATTTAATTTCGCTTCATTTCATCTCTCTTCACGCTACTTATTTATCAGTCTGCTAAGCTACTTAAATACTATTCTGCGCCAGCAGGCAATATTTACAAGTGTAATGTGTCTTTAATATTGACATCAATGGCAGGAGCATCTCAAGATTAACTATCTACTATTTAAATGATTTGCTTTTAAAGTAGGAATGACAGGAAATGGGTCATAAAATGGAAGCATGGAAAAAAAGCCTAGAATGGCATATCATATATGATATACTCCCCACCCCCAGTTATGAGTGGACATATACACAATATTTCATACTATTCCCATTGACATGTTAACTTGAATTTAAAAAAAACTTTCTTATGCAAATAAATGTTTTGAAAACATTTTATGTTAAAATATGTAGGCATTTCATTTAAAACTTTAAGCTCCATGGGGTCATGGTTTTGATTGTTTTCTTCAGACAGTTCATTATTAAACTAGGTAACATCATCAGTGCACTGATGAAAACAACCAAGCTCAGAGAGTACCAAAACCCCCACAGTTCAACTCTGAGCTACAAATATTCTGTTCTATTATTATGTACTTTAGCCTCTACATCATGGTCTCTGTGGTTCATATACCCCAAGTTATATGCCTCAGCAAACCTTGTTAGTAATTTTCCAAAGCTTATAGAACTGTTGGTGGGAACTCTGCCCCTATCATTAGCTCCCACCAAACTCCTTCTGTTCATTTTTGATGCCTAGCCTAGCCAAACCCTAACACTGAGCTGATCATATTTTTTTATAATTTATTTGTGTTTTTTCCCTTTCTATTCCCCCCCTTTATTTTACTCACTCTTTCTTCAGCTTTCCTTGAAAACTCTTTACAGTTATTTATTGGGTCATGTTGTTCTTCCTTTGCAGGAATCTAGCCTTCAGCCTTATGACCACTTGGTGCCTAATCAACAGTGCTACATGACCAAACTCTGTCTCTTCAATGGGCACAAATTGTGTTTATTTTGCCTAGGTCACACTATAGACACTTGTAAGCAGCTTATCATCATCATTCTTTCTCTGTGGGAGCAATCTTTAAGGATGGCAGACTACAAAGATATTGTAGTCCTTCCCCCATTTTCCTTCAAGCCTCCTACAATGTCCCCCAAATCAACAGATAGCTTCTTTGTCTCTTCAAAGAAGAGATCCTATTGATCCTATTTTTCGCTGCTCTCCAGATTCTCATGTTCTCTGCTGTGTGATTATCAGCACTGAGGAAAATACTCATTAAAGGTCAAAGTCGTCCAAAGAATCTACCACACTCAATTCCAAACAGAGATAAATGAAAAAAAAGGGGACAAAGCTGATGTTACCGCTTCAATTCCAGGTCCAGCTGCCTTGCGTTTCCCTCCACAGTATTGATAGTCTCTCCAATTTGAACTGACTAATCCTCACAAACTTCTGTTCAAGCATAGAGTCTCAGAGGGGGTGACATGGAACTGATATTTCTTCAGACTATTTTCTAATTTTCTGGGGTACTTAAAATTAACTCTCTCCTTCCAGTCGCCATAAGATCATCAAGACTATGCCTAATGCCCACTCTTTTTCTAAAAGTTTTCTCTCCCTGATTTTGTTGCTTTTCTTCCCCATAAGTTCATTGGTCTTTTTTTCTTCAGAGATTCATTGATCCTCTTGGCACCAACCTTTTTGTCATCTCATTCAGTTGGACCAGTACTCAATGGAAGAGCCCAAGATACAGTAGGGCAGAGTATTTTAATATTAACTAGTTACAACCGCATCAGGAAATTTATTTGGCCTTAGATTTTTCCCCCCATTGCTATTGAGCCATAAGATCTGCTCATGTCATTCTGTAGTACAACTAATACTTATTTCTGTGAATCTGATAATTATGCCTCTGATGTTTCCTTGGTGTGTTTGAGTTTTTCAACTTAATATCATGTTATTTAAGTTGGGGACTAAATGCCAACTTTCAATTGGACAGCCTCCATTCTGTGGGTTGGGTGGGTGGTAGTGGCAGGGAATGGTAGAAGATCAGGCATACCAGTTAGATTAGATTAGATTAGATTATTGTTAGAGTTGGAAGGGACCTTGTAGGTCATCTAGTCCAACCCCCCTGTAGTCCCTACACCATTTTGGACAAATGGCAGTCCAATCTCCCTTTGAAAGTCTCAAGTGTTGGAACTCTCACAACCTCCGCAGGCAAGCTGTTCCACTGGTTGATCACTCTCACTGTCAGAAAGTTCCTTCTTATTTCCAGGTTGAATCTCTCTTTGGTCAGTTTCCATCCATTGTTCCTTGTCTGGCCTTCTGGTGCTTTGGAGTTAGTCCAAGATACCATTGCTTCAATGGTTCTCAATTCAGTGTTTCCAGTCATGTCAAGCTAGATTTTGTAGCATCAACTTTTTGTCATTTTGAGAATCTTTATAAGGGAGGGGAAATCTGTTGTTCCAAGTTGATTGTAATAAAGGTATCACAGTCAAGTCCCCATCATTGTTAGTGTCCAGAGATAAGAGGCATGACTCACTTTTGTTGTATCTTGTACTGCAAGCAAGATACCTTCTGAGCTGATCCAGCTTCTTCTCCTTTCAGTAAAGACAAGACTGTCATTCAGACATTGATTCCCTCTATTTTGCAGCTTGAAGGATACAATTCTACAACTTTTCTTGGGCAAGGTAGAGAAGGATATGATGGCTTCTTGGAAGTCTTCTAGCCAATTGGTAATTCTTTTAGGGCTTTCCTTGGGAACAGCTTTTCAATTCCACACAGTATCAGATCGATCAAGTTTTAACTATTTTCTTGCATTTGAAGCTTGTTTTTATTCTTTCATCAGGTGGTATTTCTCTTTATTTGAATCTGCTAGAGAAATATTTCCTGAAAGATTTATAACATAAATAATCAAACCAAATCCCTGTGCAATGTAGCACTGATTTTTCTGACAGTGGCCATCAACTAGATATGAATGGCAGGCATCCTCAACCCTATGGACGAGTGAGTAAATTTGGAATTTTCAACCATTGGGGTTATTTTTCAGAATGTTTGCTATATAAACAAACCTTCATGCTCATTTTTAACTTCTTAAAAAACATAAAACGTATAATTCCTTTCATGTATGGGAATTGCTCCAGTACCTTCTTTATTTTGATTGTCCTGTTTTGTATTTCTTTCCATATCTACAATAGCTTTTTTTTTTTGCTAAAGTAAAAGAAAAAAGTAATTCATCTTTACATTTTTAGATTAGTCTTCACCATGAAAGGGGCTTTGCAAAATAACATTCCAAAAAGTAATGATGGTTTAGAAAATGTAACACTCCTTTATGGATCTGCAGTGTCAGAAAAGATGGGACAGGGTTTACATATTATGGAATTGTGTATCAAATATGTGAGAAGATTTCAGTTTGGGGTAGCATTAGTTACTTTAAGCTTCTTGTTTTAGATATTGTACAAGAAGAGCTGAATGGTGATAAAAAAAAATTAGAAAGACCGTTTTTCCTTTTTAATAAAATGTGTTAGAAAAGTTGCTATCAGACTCCTGATTGTTCATTTACTCTAAGTAATTGTCCTTTTGGGGAACTGTTGGAGTCAAAAAGCTTCATGGATGAAAATGCATAACAATTAGGTTCCTGCAGCTTGGTCTATTGCAAATTTCAATGATTTCTAAAGAGCTTTTGTTGACTTCAATGGAAGGGAGCTAACTATTAAAAGCAAAATATTACAAGGGAGTCTAGGTTCTATTAGTTGAGTCCAGCTGGAAGAAAAACAACAGAAATGATAATTATGCTGGAGCTGAATTAACCTTTAATAATGCTTGAGTGTTACATCTACTACAACTGTTTAGTAGGCAATTTCATTCAGAACTTCTAACACTACTGTAGAATGTTGATGTTTCTAAAATTCTGAAAGGACTGTATGTGGAACATTTAGTGTGAGAACTGTGCTGTTCCCAGTCCCTCTCTGTACCATAACAATATGCATCTCCAGGCTCTGTTATATCAACAGTCAGCACTCAAACACATTGATCTAAAAGTGTAACCATTCTTAAACAAACATCTACATTCACACAGTCAATCTTACATTGTTGATTACAAATGGCTTGATATGGTGGAAAGAAAAAAATGCAACTGTAAAAGGCATTAATTTAGAAGCCCAGACCAATTAGATTGCTCTGAATTTTTACTTTATTTACAATAAGAAAATTGTCTTTGAATTTCAGTCATATATTTGTTCCCTAAAATACTCCCACAAAGAAACCAAGTACTGTACCTTAATACTTCAAACCAAGTCCTGATACTTCAGAGCTCTCACGTTGATATTCTTTTTTATCCTTCTATTCACATTACCAGGGAAACTTCAACATAATTTACTATATGAATGCTTGAAAAACTAATGTATGAAAAATCTGAGCTGTTGAGTAAAAGAATTGGATGTAATTGTGTTGGAGAAAAACGGTGCATTCATTTCTTTGTCATTCAGATCTCTCTCTCTCTCTCTTTTTAAACCTCACTTGTATGCTGCTCTTAAATATTCTGGTAGGCATCCTGATAATCCTGCATAGACTCCTTAGTTGTTAATCCTGAGCTGCTGTCCATTTTTAATATCCATTAGAATCTCAGCAGCATTTATATTTATTTAGAAGATTTGCATTGCCACCCAGCTCACATAATTATAACTCTAGATGGTGTAGATCAAATGAAATTAAATGAAAAACAATGGTTGCAGGTTAAACATATCATTAAAAAAATAAAATAAAATCTATAGTCAACATACCAAACAACATATCATATGACTGGGCTCAATCCAATGCAAACCCAGCCTCTAAGAAGGCAGGCCCTTTTATTGTCCTGACACAACACCTGGAGGACAAATCAGAATTTTTAAACTTTCCAGAAAGCTAACAAGGACATGGCTATCTAAACCCTGTGGGAAGAAGATCATTCCACAGAGCAGATCTGCCACGGAAAATATTCTTAATATATTATGCTCCTTAATGACTACATGAAGATTTTTATCTAGCAAGTTCAATGAAGATAATGATTCAGATTTTGAAGGTCAGGTTGTCCAAAGGTTGGATTACCAAGTTCAGGACTATATGGAAATTATTGTTGGAAATAGATATTCTGATCTTGCCTCTTGACACTTTTTAGAGTGTCCTAGTTTTCCTCAAAGTTATTCTTATTTTCTTTCAAAATAAGGATCAAGGATTAACTGTGGATTAGACATGCTAACAGTGAGTTAGGCATACATCATGCAGCAGCTATAAAATTAGTGACATAATCTATAGGCAGTCAAGCTGTACAGCAAGTGCAACTGAATTAAAGAAGGCTAACATAATAAGGTTCAGGAAGAAGACTGTATCAGTAATTGCAGGGAGTCTTTTACAGTCTTATAAACATGTTTTTTTTTAAGAATTCAGATCCTTGCTCTACCTAGAGCAGGGGTGTCAAACTCTATTTCATTGAGAGCTGCATCAGGGTTGTGTTTGATCTCGAGGGGCCGTCATGGGCGTGGGCAACTTGACATCACTCATGTCGGGAGCATCTGTGGTGGCCTGAGCACTCTGCCAGCGAAAATGGGCTCATGAGCTCTGTTTTTGACTGCGACTGTCTCTTGCTGCCCTCTGCCACTGAAAACTGAGCTCGGGGGCTGCGTGCGGCCCTCCCGAGCTCCATTTTCACTGGCACAGGCACCGCAGGTCGGTCCTTTGCTGTTTTCAGGGCAGCCCCATGGGCCAGATCTAAGCATCCCGTGGGCCGGATGCGGCCCGCGGGCCTTGAGTTTGACACCCCTGATCTAGAGAATAGTTGTCTGGTCTGACTGGCAACATGTTTGCATGGTGTTTGTTAAATTTAAGAATAAATTAAAGCAGATACTTTTTCCCGGCCCTGCGTATTTGCTAGAATATAGTTGCTATGAGTTATTTTATGTCAAAGGGTACCTTTTCTTTCCTTCCGTGTCTGTCTGTCTCTCTATCCCTTCCTCCCACCCACCTCTCTCTTTCTCATCTATCATCTATCATTTCTACATTATCCATCTCTACTAAGTAAATCTGAGTGGTTTACATCATCATTATCTCTCCAAAGTACACTTTTTAAAAACTTCAATCAAGTTCAGGGAACCTGATCTAGGTTACAGTGCTAACTTAAGAAGTGGGAATGGTTCCCAGAAGGAGAAGGTTGCTGTGGATTTGTGCCATTATCCAGAATTTTTGAAGGCATTCTTTTTTATTCCTCGGAGGTATGCTAATTAAAATTGTTGATGCCTCTGTCCTTAACTGCAATTTCCTTTCTGGCAATATTTCGTTACTAATTCTTGTTCAAATATTTGTATTTGAATAGGTTTAGCAGATTTTTAATACCTGTACAAGTTTGGTGGAATGAAGAAAAGTTAATATTTTGCAGCTTAATATATAATGACAGAGAAAATTGTTCTTTTTATATATTCTTGTATTAAGCATTTTGATTATAATGTAATATCTAATGCAAACTAAACTTAAAGAGAAGAGAACAATTGAAAGTAAAAAGTAAAAAGTGAGGATATAATGAAGACAAAAGAAATATATCTTTCATCACAAGGAGAAACATATTTGGTGACTCTTCACCTTCTCTGTATACACGAATCTGTATACTGCACGAGTCAAAAAGAGGACTGTGAAAATATCTACAGACCCCTCACATCCTGGACATAAACTGTTTCAATTTCTACCCTCAAAACGACGCTATAGGGCACTGCACACCAGAACAACTAGACACAAGGACAGTTTCCCCCTGAATGCCATCACTGCTTAACAACTAATTCCCACAACACTCTCAAATAATTTACTTAGACTGTATTACTATTCTTCTTCTCATCCTTCCTAGTACCTATCTCTTCCCACTTATGACTATAACCATGTTGCTTGTATCTTTACAATTTATATTGTTTTTATTTGATTCCTAGTACGATTTGATAGCTTATTAGTAACCTTGACTATCACTAAGTGTTGTATCTTTTTATTCTTGATGAATATATTTTATTCTCCTTATGTACACTGAAAGCATATACACCAAAGACAAAATACTTGTGTGTCCAATCACACTTGGCCAATAAAGAATTCTATTCTATTCTCTAAGGTTGCAAACAATTATCTCTTCATCCCATATATCCCCTTAGTCATAAAGCAGCATCCTGTCAGCCCCTGTATCAGCAGAAAGTCCTTAAAGGGTTGCCAGGAATAACAACATAGCTAGTTTTAACTTTGATTAAAGGAGTCCACTTTATATTCCATCCTTTTATTTCTAACAGTCTTAATTTTGTTCATGCAAGTATTATTGTAGTATTTGATTTTTTGTCTCTTCTCTGTCCCATCACACAGAATTCTTCAAGACTTTAACCAGTGTCTTTAGGGGGGAAATTCAGTTCACTCTTTTGGTTTGTCATTTGTATTTCCATTTTGAACTTCAAAACATGAGCGAATTTCTTTTGTAGATCCAGTGAAATAGCTTTTTGTAAGCCATTCTCTTGGCCTATTAGTTGTAAATCTACTTTCAGATAAAATTTGTTCTATATCTGTCATTTCGATAATGAAAGCTTTCAGACATATAGTAGTCTATCCCTAGAAGTAGAAGACATTGTTGATACTGTGGCTACTAATTTCTGACTCCATTCTTTAAAAATCTCCTTCAATATTTTAATTATTCTAACAATTCGCATTTTATAGGCTGTCAGTTTTCTGGATTTCATGTTGAAGTCTTACATATATAATTAGTATATATTATAGAATATAGAATATGAGCAGTGTGGTGGCCTAGTGGTGAAGATGCCTGTCTCCAACTTGGAAGGTTGAGAGTTCAATCCTAGGCTCTTAGGGCGCAAAGAAAACATATTTGTTGTGAACTCTATGTAGGTGTCAGGAAGGGCATCCGGCCAATAAATTCTTAGCTCCTGACTCTACCTCAAATTAAGGGACTGCAGGATTGTAAAAAGGGAGTTTTATATATTTCATCACCCAACATAATATTGAATTGAAAAGTAAATGTTGCAAAAGAACATGAATGATTTCAAAAGAATAATCCAGAAATAAAGATAGAGAAATCATGAATCTTTGTGAGAAGCAAATATTCTTGATGATATCTGATACAAGACCTAGCAATTGTTATACTTTATATGCCCAGAAATATAACACTGGATGTGGAACAGTTTTTCTACTTGGAAAATAATGGTGCTTTCTTTGTCTTTGTGAGAACAATAAATCAGTTGAGCTTTTATGGAAATGAAAGTTCTCAGGGTTGGTGAACTGCCACAAAGCAGAATTCAGTATTACCTAGCTATGAACTGGGTGCCTTATGATCACATATGGATTCTTGTTCTAGATCAAACTATATAAAGCTTCCTATTCGCTGCAATTGAGTCATAGTAGAGATGTTGTATTCTGCCAAAATGGTTGGTTCCTGATGCATCCATAATTTAATGCCTAAATAATGTCTGTGGACTATTATCTGTAACTACTAATTGGGATCACTAATTGGGAACTGTACATTCATCTCAAATTGTAAAAAAGTTCCCAGAAGCTTTGAAGTTTCTAATGATCACAACTTGAAAATTGTTCATAGGTTAGAGCCAAGAACTCAGCTAATGTAATGGTATTTGGAATGACCTTTGGAAACGAGGAAAAAGCAGCAGCTGCAGTTCTAAATAATAGTTTTTCAATGGATTTTTTAAAATCTCTCATTTAGCTTAAAATGGTTTTCCCTTACCACCTTCAATGAAAATACTGTGTTTTTTGTTTTGTTTTATCTTTCTTTCAAGTATTTAAAAGGGGGCAAAATTTCAACCCAGACTAAATTGTTTTCTTTGCCCTCCTGGTTCTATATATAGTCTGCATCTGAATTCTGCTTTTAGGTAATGGATTGTACCATATGCTCTGCTAATCCTTTGAGATCTCTAAAATTGTATTTACCCTGTGAGCCATAGAAATGAAAATAGGTGATGATTTTCCCCCACACTTAACTCTGAAAGTGACGAGCAACATTATTATAACTTTATAATGCTACATAATCAATGGACAATTATATTAAAGCCTTGTAAATAATAGCTGGTTGAAAATGTGGATTTTCATTATCTAATGTGATTTGTAACTTTAAATTGGAAATAAAACAACCACCTTTCTCTTTGATCTTCAGCAACAAACAATCTCATTTCAATCATATTTTTTTCTCTTTGTTGAACATTTAAAGAGAGTTAAATATGATTAAATGTATAATAGTTATATCCATTTAAGTAGCTACTAACTTTTTGAAAAAGTATTCTGAAATGTAACATTTTAATAATTTGATGCTTTGCCAAAAGTTTGCGTTCAGGAATATTTTTAAGGCAGAAAAAGCAGATGCCAAATTCATTTATACCCATCTTCAATACCTTTAGGGTATTCTGCTCTACTATTCATTGTAGAGATTTTAAAGTTGTACTTGTATGTAGATCTGAAACACTCTTTAATGGTAAAGGGAAAATTAGGCTTTGGGATATTACACAACTGACAACTTATGCAATAGGGCAAGAGAAATGGATTAAATCAGATTGCAGCAGTTTCTGTGTAATGCACCTAGAGTGACTTTATTTATTTTTTAATAAACCCTATTAGAATTTTGAAACCAGAATAAAAACTAACAAGAATTAATATTGAGACTGAAAAAGAGGAAAGAAAGAAGAAAAGAGCAAAGAGATAAAAGAATAGCAATAGCACTTGTATACCGTTCCATAGTGCTTTACAGCACTCTCTGGGAAGTTTACAATATCAACATACTGCCTCCAACAATCTGGATCCTTATTTTACCCACTTTGGAAGGATGGAAGGCTGAGTCAACCTTGAGCCGGTCAGGATTGAACTCCTGGTAGTGGGTAGAGTTTGCCTGTGATACTGCATTGTAATCACTGTGCCACCAGGGGCTCTGGCTCTGGAAAAAAGAAAGAAATAACCAGGTTTTCTTTTATAGGCGTTATAAGTATGAATTATACTTATATAAGTAAATTAACCTCTTAGTCTGTGGTTACAGAATTGTTTACATTTTCTATGTGGTGGCACAATGGTTAGAATGCAGTATTGCAAGCTAATTCACTGCTCACTGCCAGGAGTTCGATTCTGACCAGCTCAAGGTTGACAGCCTTCCATCCTTTTGAGGTCGGTAAAAGGAGGACCCAGATTGTTGGGGGAAATATGCCGACTCTGTAAACCTCTCAGACAGTGTTGTAAAGCACCATGGAGCTTTACAACACTATATATAAGTGCTATTGCTATTGCTATTATTCTAATTATCAGCTTCATTTTTCATTGTTTCATACAAAGAGTCAATGAGGGATTTCCAATCATTGTTAAATTTAGACAGCGAAGAAACAAAGTTCCATGATTTTTTTTTCCAGATGCCTATCCACCAATTTCAAAAAACAAGTCTCTGGTTTCAATTGTATATGAATTTTTAAAATCTTCTGTATTGTTTATATGTAATGGAGTCCAAAATTTTGCCTTTTTAAGATATCTACCGGTACTAAACATAATATAATGTTCCCTTTCTTTGATAATATATCTATCACAAGACTGAAGAATCTTTGTACATTCTAAACAAGGGTTTCTTTTTGGTTATATATACCAACAATATATCATTTTAAAAAAATTATCTTTAAGACACAGTGTAAATTTCAGTCCTTTTAGTCACATGTTCTCCCACTGTTCCAGTTGTATATTATCACCAAAGTTTTTAGCCCATTTTATCATACAGTCTTTCATTTGTTCTTTGCCTGTAGAATGACTTCATAATTGGAATAAGACTATCTCTTTTTTCCATGACATTCTAAAGACACAAGTGATTGGATGGATGTCATAATTAGCTTTCTTTTGTTCTTAACTATGTCATGCTTTTCCCTTTCAAAAGGAGAAGATAAACGTTGTTCCTGTAGGATGAGTTTAGTTTCTTCTTCACATTTTGATAAAATAATTCAATATTTGCTCAAGAGCAGAATATTGTCCTCTTTCTATTCAATTATTAGCTGAGTTGATTGAAAGCAGTTGGAAAGTCAGATTATTGTAATGGATGGAAAATAAGCCACACAGAAAGCTTATTCTACTTTCTGGCCACAATAAATTAAGTATATTTGCCTCAGTGGGTGGGAATACCTAGTCAGCCATAGCTAATCCTGGAAGCTAAGAAGAGTTGTTTCTGATTGGTAACTTGTCTGAGGGCCACCCGGAAATTCCAGAGTTGGGCTAAAATAAAGAAATCCTGTTTCCAAAAAACCTGCATGGATGTGGTTACAAGGAAGCAAACTCAAATCAACTGTGTCTTTACTTTGTGAATTGAAAACCCTTTTAAAAACAGATGGTCATGGTCCTAGTTTCAGAACTATATTTTTAATATAAACTTCTTGAAAATTTTAAACAGAAGAATAAAACTAATAGAAACCAAAATGGAGCAAAAAAAAATGAATGAAACAACTGCAGAAAAATAGAAACAAAAGGAAAAAGACATAAACAAGTGACTTTGGCTTCTGACCTGTTTTACAACAGTCATAAATACAATTATAATTAGATCTTTCTCTCTAAAGTTATATTACGACCCTCTTCTTTCTAAAATCTCTCTGACTTATTCATCAAAACCATAAATCATAAGTTCATTATTTGAATTCTCCTCATAGGGAAATGGTTGAAAATTTTAATAAATAAATAAAAGAAATTATTTTTCTTTTTTATGCCCATACGGGGTTTCCACTCACCAATAAACATAGAGAATTGTCTTTTTCTGAAGTATAGTTTGTGCGTAGCATTTATTGATCCCTTATTCTGGGAAGCACAATCACTTGTATTTTCAGCACTTTATTCTTAAATAGCTATTAGATGAATTTTGGGCAGAAAGGGAATGAAAGGATGGGAAGAAAACCTCGGAGGATTATCAAAGATTTGCACTTGAACAGTTTGAATTAAGGCCCCTACATTCTAGCTTAGTTTACTAGCCAACCAATATTTGCAGTTACTCTCAAATCCATCTCTTGGATAGTTTTTTCCCCGCCATGTTTATTTTTTGTAGATGCAAATAACTGCTGAGAAAAAGGAGAAAAAAATATGGGGCTATTTCTTGATTGAATTTTTGTGGGAAAGCACTCCACATAAATTCCGTGCTAAAGAAGATGAAGCTAGACTTTTTAAAAAAGTTTTGTTTAATTCCTTAGTTTGTATAATTATTCTTAAGTTCTGCTTGCATTCTGCTTGCATTCAAGATGACAACTGATGGATGTGTTTTAACAATGCTCTTTGAAGTTAATGTAATGTTCCGCCCTTTCTCAAGCTCCTTTCCAGCCAAAACCACAGCATCAGGAAGTGAAGAGAACAGTTGTACATTGTTACATTTACAGAGACAACAAGTGAATTTTAATCCTGCCACTGCTTCCTTCTCCTCCTCCTTCTAAAGTTTTCTTTGGGTAATTTTATTATTCTGAAATTGTCCTAAGGCAGTGATGGCGAACCTATGGCACGGGTGCCACAGGTGGCACGCGGAGCCATATCTGCGGGCACACGAGCCATTGCCTAGCTCAGCTCCAGCGCGCAGGTGCGAGCCGGCCAGCTGATTTTTGGCTCGCACGGAGGCTCTGGGAGGGCGTTTTCGGCTTACGGAAGGCCTCCGGGGGGACTGGGAAGGGTGTTTTTGCCCTCCCCAGGCTCCAGGGAAGCCTCTGGAGCCTGGGGAGGATGAAAAATGGGCCTACCAGGCCCACCAGAAGTTGGGAAATGGGCCATTTCCGGTCTCCAGAGGGCCTCCAGGGGAGCGGGGGAGGCCGTTTTCACCCTCCCCAGGCATTGAGTTATGGGTGTGGGCACTCGTGCATGCGTGATAACACGTGCGCATGCACTTTTGGCACCCGAGGGAAAAAAGGTTCGCCATCACTGTCCTAAGGGTTACACTTACCTTGGGGACTGAAAACAAAATTGGGGGAATTCTAGTGGAATTCCATACTTGGTCAAAGAAGGCAACTGATGTCCCAAAGGTGCTTTTTCAGGAGGCAATTGGACTTTCTTGTTTTTTTTCTTTGAAGAAGTTTCACTTCTCATCTAAGAAGCTTCTTCAGCTCTGACAAGATAGTGGGGAATGGAGAATTTATACTCCTTGCAGACAGCTGGAATATAAATCCTTCCATTCCCCACCAACCAGTCATAGATGAAGAAGCTACTTAGATGAGAAGTGAAACTTCTTCAAAGAAAAAAAAACAAGAAAGTCCAGTTGCCTCCTGAAAAAGCACCTTTGGGACAACCATGACCTGGATGACTGAGAATCTCTACAGACTTAAGGCAACTGCTGAAATGCTATTAAACAGCACAATAGATTTTAAGTTGTAAGTCAAGTATAGGAGTTCTGTTTCAAATATTTTGTAGAAGGGGATGGAAGTTTAATATTAGTATTGAACCAGACCAGTGAATTGAAGGAGAAATTGGAATAAAGCACTGAGCCACAGCAGTGACTATGCAAGAATTTCATGAGCCTTCTGAGATTCCCATGTTATTTGGTTACCCAATTAGAAAAAAGAGAGTTCTTGGTGAAACCTCACAGGGTAAGTGAACATAAAAAGTGTGTATTGCCGTTCTAATTACGCTGATCCTTTAAAGATTTTAAGCATTATTTTTATTGGGAAAGAACTTTTAATTCCATTAACTTTAAGCACCATAGTAGCTATTCTTTATCAGAATTTTCAACCATACATCTCTCTAATAATACCTGGTGCTATTCCAGTTTTATCCTTTCTGCATCTTTGATCTCTCAAAGCCTAATTATATTAAGGTTTTTGAGAAAATGTTAGTGACAGAAATCCTTGATGTGACTTTTCTTTCGCTGATTCTCTACCGCTCCTGATTCATACCTTTAAATAAGTTGGGACATCGTTCTTTCAGATAATAATTTCCAAAACTCTTTTGGGGTTCATTCACTTGAGTTGTGCAGTGGTATCTGTATTAGCCTTCTGTATTGCCAGTCAAGTGCGGCTTCTTTTCAAAATTATTCCCCCTCCCCCATACTGTTTTGACTCAGTTTGTGGCTTCAGTATTTGAAGCAAGGGAGGCACATTTGCAAGCCATTGTCTAATCACCTGCAGATTTTTTTTAAAAAAAAGAATTGTGGACCATTGCATTGAGTTTGCAGTTGGAAGAGCCAGGGATGAAAAATAAATTTTGCATCCCACATTTTTCACTCCCTGTTGGTTTTGGTATTTATTTATTTTTTTCTGCCTGCAAATCCACACAGCAAATGTCAAAGGCTCCAATTAACTATTTCCAAAAATGGTGACAGATCAAAAGTGCTGCAGATTCCTGGAGATTAGCACCTCCTCCATCACCGCTATTCTTTTTTTAAGGTATTGGAAAATGTCATCACAGGGTATGGTGAAAAGGAACGCTGAATTTTTATAAATTCCTCACTAAACTTATCAAACGAGTATATTTCCAATACCTTCCCAGCCAGCTTCTCACAAGCAAAGTCAATAGGGAAAGCCAGATTCGCTTAAGGACCACATGGTTGACTTAACAACTGAAGTGATTCACTTAACAACTGTGGCAAAAAGGTCGTAAAACAAGGCACAACTCACAGAACAACTGCATTGCTTAGCAATAAAACTTTGGGGCTCAATTTTTGTCATAAGTCATTGAGCAAATGGTCATTACCCGAGGACTACCTGTATGGTAGCTGTTTCTCACCACACTTCATAGCACTAAACCTGCTGGGCTTGAACTGAGCTTCTGTTCCTATTTAGTTCTGCAAAATGGGAAGCATCAGGTAATAAAACAGGGCTTAACTATTTAAAGCATTTTTTACCATTACATTGTACTATTGCTTATTCAAAGAAGCATTGATTTTTGATAGGCGGAAGTAATTTGTTTCTTTGCATTCATCAGATATCTCTGTGTTGTATTCCTATTGCAGACAAGTAATCCCCAGATTTCTCGAAGAAGCTGACAGACCAGATGGTAGTCGGCTATTTGTTTATGCCCGTATGTCATTCTCAGAAGCATACCATCACTGAATTTGGAGAATTTGTTTGTTTGTTTGTTTGTTTGTCTGTTAAAAAATGTATACAGCTACAGTGACTGGGTGTTACATAGAGGATTAAGGTGACAGAGAAACAACCACATTATGTATAAACGTATGCAGAGGTGGTATTCAGCTGGTTTGGACCAGTTCAGGTGAACCGGTAGCGGCGACTGCGGTGCCCCCCCACCTGGATGTAATGCCGTCCTATTTAGCCATGTTTTGGAGGCTGGGCGCATGTGCGAAAGGTGCGCGTGCAAGAGCAAAGCGCATGCAAGGAAGGCCGGGCCCATGTGTGGAAGGCATGCGCACGCACAGCAAGTGTGCAAAGGCCGGGGGCATGCGCGGAAGGCGCACGTGAACCAGTGGCAAGAATATGTTAAACCCACCGCTGAACGTATGCATCTACACCACCAATCGAAAATAGTAATAATAATGTAACATACACTAGAGTTCAAAAATCATTGCATTTCAGTTGATAAAACCCAGATTAGACAAATCCATCAACAGAGCTGTAGGCAGAGGTGGTATTCAGCCAGTTTGGACCGGTTCAGGTGAACCGGTAGCGGCGACTGTGGTGGGCCCGCCCCGCCCACCCGCCCGGACGTAATGCTGTCCTATTTAGCTTTGTTTTGGAGGCCGGGCGCATGTGCGGAAGGCGCACGTGCGAGAATAAAGCACATGCATGGAAGGCCGGGCGCATGCATGGAAGGCATGCGTGCGCACAGTGAGTGTGCGGAAGGCGCACGCGAACCAGTGGCAAGAATATGTGAAACCCACCGCTGAATTATGCATCTACAACACCAATTGAAAATAGTAATAATAATGTAACATACACTAGAGTTTAAAAATAATTGCATTTCAATTGATAAAACCCAGCCTAGACAAATCCACCAACAGAGCTGGTTTACTCTCATGGCACAAATGCCTGCGCTAATAATATCATCTTCATTACCTTAGAAATGACCAAGGGATTGGGGCATCTAAATCTCCAGGTGAACACTGCTCCATAGGGCAGGTGCTAGGATAATAAGGACATGGCTCCTAGGTCCCACAAGATGACATTGTGTAATAGAAGGGATGTGGTGCACACCAATCCTGCCAATTCTGATGGGATAAGCAGACAAATGGCAGTAGGGCAATCCAGATAGTATCCTGGCTATGTAAGGCTTTATAAGTGCCAAGATTTTCATTTATTTTATTTATTAATGTAATTCAATGTTGGTGCTGCCGAACTCCAGAATGCATAAGAATAAGATGTGGCAGGCCAAATGAAGACAAGTAAGATATCACGAATAAAGGCAAATGTATGTGTTCCAGGATAATGTTGCAAGATCGAATCTGGGTCAGCCTTATGTGGCACCACATAAATGACTCATAGAATAGTACAAAGTACATATTCCAGTAGAATAAAATTAATTAAATTAAATTAGAGAGAAGTTCCCTGAAAAGGTCTGGAGCATTAGTCTGAAAGCTCAGGAGAGTAAATCTCTGGCCCTGCTGACCAACCCAGATTAGATCTTGCAACTAAGATCTGTTCCAGTGGATAGCAGCAGCTACCACTGAGTTGGACTGGAAATCTTCCTAATAATTCCTAATCACTCCTAATAATTCATTATATAGAAAACCTTAATCCACCTATGCTAGATATATCTGACTAAACTGTTAACTTAATTTCAGCATGAAAGGTGGGTGCTAACAGATGGATGAGCTATTAAACTGACCAATATTCTTTTAACAACATGTCATAATGGAATAATTCCTGTTCACACCCAAGATTCAAGTCTTCAACTTAAGCTTTTAATGTCTAATTAGAACAGAACATTCACCTAGATTTCCAACTCTGCCATTCAGAGCCCTTAATGCAGAATTTGAAATTTAAATTTCAAATGACACTTTGTCTTAAAATGAAGTTGTTTTACACTTGTTGGCATCTGTGGGTCGTTTTGATTTTAGTAATGTTGAATATGAAATGTTATAAGCTGTCAATTATAAAACAGTAGATACTATTGTGTAAGCTTCAAATATTGTCATATTATCAAATATCAGTCAAATATTTAAACATCAGTTGCCAAAGACAGATATGTCTAGTAAAAACTGGGAATACTTAGAGAACAGCTTGTGAATATTCAACATCGGATTCACACAACTCTTTTGACATACTGCCATTTGGGATGGTCTTGATTTCTTGTTTGCACACTTTTCAGATGCATCCTTCTGGTGTTTCCAAGATACTTTGATGATAAAGAGAAAAACAAGTCAGACAAAATTCTTCCTTTGAGCATCTGACATTCATGGTTGTCTGTAAAATCTTGCTTTTCAAAGGCAGCTGCACAAAAAGTATTGGAATGGTTGATTCTTCAGGAGTTTCACTCCAGAAGTGTGAAGTCTGGTCATTGTTTATCCTTTAACCTACAGTATTTGACTGAATTCAGAATGCTAAATTATATCATGGCTTGTTGGCCTTGGCCTAGCATGTTATATAAACATTGCCATTGTTGCTTGTAAATCATGGTTTATGCCTGAGATATTGGGTGAACCCAGCCAATGTTAATGTAAGAAAACAAACTTAAGTAAATAATGGCTTAGCAGGGTAGAAGAACTCAAATTATTGGATTAAATAGTGTTATTGAATTTACTTGATGACTTTCCCTAAGAAATCAAGGAGCAAATTTTTAAATCTTTACTGTTAACATTTTTAGGAACTGGAAACTCTAATACAGTGTTAGCTCTGAAATTTTAATGATGCATTCCTTCCTTCCCACCCCATCTTTCTTCTCCTACATTTTTTTCTAGCAATTTAGGGTGAAAAATCATCCTTCAGCTACTTTTTGGGTAGGAGTAATTGATAGATTGGGATGTTGTTCTTGTTTAGAAAAAGGAATTTGGTGCAACACATTGTTTATATATCCATATTCTCTGATCTCATTTATCTTCCCACATCTACGTCTTCCTTCTTCCTTTACCACCTCCTTTCCAACTTCTATCTCCATCATCTGCTCCATCTTTACAATATAGGTAAACCTCAATTTTACAACAGTTGGTTTAGTGACCATTCAAAGTTACAACAGCACTGGAAAAGAGTTTTCACACTTACCACCATTGCAGCATCCTGATGGTCATGTGATCAAAATTCAGATTCTTAGCAGCTGGTTCATATTTATGACGGCTGCAGTGTCCTGGGGTCATGTGATCACCTTTTGCGACTCTCTGACAAGCAAAATCAATGGGGAAACCAAATTCACTTAACAACCATGTGGCTAACTTAACGACTGCAGCGATTCACTTAACCACTGTGGCAAGAAAAGTCGTAAAATAGGACACAACTCACTTAACAAAGATCTCATTTAGCAACAGAAATGTTGGGCTCAATTGTGGTCGTAAGTCGAGGACTACCTGTACAGTATGAATCCAGCTTATGCTCTGCCTACATCACTTGAGTGAGCTGCTTAGCACGTTCTCCTTTCTTTTTTTCCCTACCTTCCCAGGCACATGCAGCTTTGCTTCTGGATTTTTGAGTTAGAGGGGGAATATAGCTTCTTCCCGTCCTCTCCTTTTAAAAGCCCCAGGATTTTCTCAAATATATAATCCTCTCTTCTTCCGTTGTGCCATTACAGGGTCCGCTCCCCGTGTATGTGCAGGGGTGTGTGTCTTATTACTAGCTGAATCAATCCACCGCCAAATACAGCCCTCTTCACGGAAGGTTATGGACTGTAATCTTCCATGCTGGTTCAAAGTAGGTTGATAGGTAGATGTTTTTCCAGGACTGAGGGGAACTACAGGTGCCAACCATCATTCTAACATAAATATTACCTCCCCTACTGATTCTGGGGAAACAACATCTAAAACAATGTATGTGTGCTATTTTCTAAATTTATACTTTTTTTTTTGCCCAAGTGAATTTAATTTTATCAGATTCACAGGTTAATTTGTTAAATTTTATTTAATTGGTTTATACCTGTTTTTTTTTTAAATACAGAAATAGGCTACAAAATAATTGGGCTCATCCAGAAATTATGGGTTGCTAGATGACCTATGACACTGGGTCATCTTCTCAGAGAAGTTTCCCCAGCTAATCAGAGACTATGGCCGGGCAAAAAAAGTAGTGGAAGCCAGCATGATTATTAACTTCCTGCCAGGTTCCCCATTGACTTTGCTTGTGGGAGGCTGGCAGGAAATCGGGAATCGCGATCACACGTCTGTGACCAGATTGACAGGACCTGATATCTTTCCTACCATGCTAAGAGGCACCAGAGGGCCAGGATACCTGAATAGAGTTGGAATAGCTTCAGAATCGTTCAATGAATATAGGAATTCAGAATCTTATACATTTATTCAAAAAATAAATTTGCAATGAATATGCTAATACGGGTTTTAGTTACTATAAAAGGGTTCTTCTATTATCTTTTATCTTTTAATTTAATTAAACATCCAACTCAAAACAGATTTTTCTTCTATAGAATATGAAGTTCTTTTATAGATACTCTTGCATATATTTTTTGCTAGCTACAAATATAATTCTCATCATTTTAAGGGGTTATTTAAATAAAATTCCTTTCAAATTAAAACAATATATATTATTGGTTATATGATCTTGAAAGACATGTTTGAAAATGAGAATGTTTTATCTTAAAGGGATTCTTTTAATATAAACTATTTAGAAAGAATGCATTGCTGTTGAATTACCTGTTTTAGGTGATATATGATTCCCTCTTATTAAATAGCTGTCTGTTGTTGACTTTTTTTGACATTTTAAAATGTCTGATTAATGTAGTTATGCTCTTTTTCTCGGAATACTTTGAAAATTCTTGTGAATTTTTTTGAGAATTAAAGACGACTGAGAATTGTTAATTTTTATAATATCTTTATTAAATTTCAACAACAAACATTGAAATACAAACCAACATACAGTACTTACAAGAGAAGAAGAAAAATCAACTTTTGGATCTGAAGATTAGAGTAGGTTGTACTACAGAAATATTGTAGTTTTTGAAATATAAGGTTATTTATATTTGATAATTTGCTATGTCTTATGTTAAAATTAAGAGAAGATTTTTTATGAATATTAGTTTTTATTAAGACATTTTACAGATTGGTGTTATTTGTTTAAATTTAGAGAGGTAGTTTTTGTTATATTTCTCTACTAAAAGGAAGTCTGCAGTCATTTTTGTTATAATTTCATTTGATTTATAATTTTTGTCACTTTTAACTTGTTTCTTTGTTCTCCTTTTCTGATCTGCTTTCCTGTATAATCTTAATTTTATTATCTTACTATACTCTAAATTTTAAGTTGTCAAAAAAATCCCAATGCACTGTAATAGTTCTTTAGATGGCAAAGATCATATACTGTGGTCTCTGATGGAAAAAATAAAGATGGGACATTTTGTTTAATTATTTTATACTCTGTCTTTCAGGAGTATGGCTTGTGGGACTTACAGTAGAAAGAGTATGAAGTAGGTGCTTGTGGGGCTTACAGTAGAAAGCAAATGTAGCAACAAAGTTAGGCAAGGATTAAAATTGGCACAGCAGGAAACAGCCATTCTGAATCCTGACTGAACTGTTACGTAAACTTGGAAGACCAAAAGGGAAAAAAGGATCAAAATCATTTGAAAAGGCAGGTGGAGAAACCTACTGTGTCTATATCTGTTTCTGATTTTGCTTCTTCCCTACAAGACAAATGATGCGTTGAATCTTTGAAATTTCTGCTATTTCTGAATGTAGAGTTGGATTTCTCGCAGAAATTCAACTCTAAGCAAACAGAAACCATATATGCTAAAAACAAAAAAGCAAATACAGGCAGTCCTTGACTTACAACTATAACTGAACAAAATTTCTGTTACTAGGTGAGTTTTGCCCCATTTAATGACCTTTCCACAGTTGTTAGGTGAATCACTGCAGTTGTTAAGTTAGTAACACAGTTGTAAGGGAATCTGGCTTCCCCGTTGAATTTGCTTGTCAGAAGGTCACAAAAGATGGATCATATGACCCTGGGACAGTACAGACGTCATAAATACGAGCCAGTTGCCAAGCATCTGAATTTTGATCATGTGACCCTGGGGATGCTGTGTGAAAAATGTGTGAAATGTTTCATATGAGTGAAAAACAGTCATAAGGCACTTTTTTCAGTGCCATTGTAACTTTGAACACACTAAACAAATGGTTATAAGTCGAGAACTACCTATAGAAATTTTAGGAGCATCAGTGATATGAATTGCAAGAATCTTAATTTTGCTGAAAATAATAATAATAACAACAGCAATAACAACAACGACCGAGTTGCTAACTTAATCCACTGGTGATTATATAAAAAAAATATGCCTTACCTGTATACAAAAAGTCATGGGAACAAAAAGTGGAAAAAGTTATCGAAAATGACTGAAGTGAAGATCTTGTGGGACTTTCTAATACAGACGGATCGTCATTTGGAACACAACACGCCAGATATCACAGTTGTCGAAAACCAAAGTGTAGAATTTATTGATATTGCTATACCGGGAGACGCCAGAGTCGAAGAAAAAGAACTTGGAAAAAATCACGAAATATCGCAACCTGGCCATCAAAACTACGTGATTATGGATGAAACATGTAACAGTGATACCCATTGTCATTGGGGCACTTGGTACCAAGAATTTTATAAAATACATCAAGAAATTGTAGCTTCCTGCAATAACACCAACGGAACTGCAAAAAACTGCTACTCGGAACATCATACATTCTAAGAAGATACTTGGTTGATACCTAGGATGGTGGCAGCAACCGTATCAACCATTAGCGCCAGTTACTGATATTTTTGATACATTTTAAAATGTTCAGTTGACTAAAATGTTCAGTTGAACAAAAGATATAACAACAAGAACAACAACAACAATAATAAAAATAATCTATATAACTTGGGGTTTCACACATCATGCCAAGCAACAGTTGGTTGGAGTTTAGGTTTATCTATAAAATAGTTTATTATTTCTGAACTACATTATATAACATACTAAGTCTTCTGTTTTGTTGAGATATGTCAACCCTTCCTATATTTGAAAAAGGCTCCAAAGTTAATTCTTTCATTTCGTCAGGATATTTTGATTGGGAAGAATTAACTCATTTAGTAGGATTATTGTGGTAATAGTAATAATAAAAAAAGAACTTCAAGGGGGAAAAAAGCAGTAAAACTAGTGATGCTTGTCAGATTCACTTGTCTACCTTGGGATTTTGCAGCTGTTTAGGTAATGTAACTGCAAGCCCTTGGCAGCTCCATTTCTGGCATCATCATTTTCATGGCCATTAAGTTTGAATGCTTTTCTCCTCCCCTACCTCTGCAAAGATGAAGGCACATTTTTTGTTGGGGATTTTTTTGGGGGTGGGTGGGGTGAGAGAGAGAGAGAGAGAGAGAGAGAGAGAGAGAGAGAGAGAGAGAGAGAGAGAGAGAGAGAGAGAGACCCACAGCTTATAAAGAAAGTCTAATACATGCAATTTGCTTCTTCAGACACATAGTTATGAGAATGAATTGGCAATTGCTTCAGATGCTTTTCAGAAATTCTCGTTCCCAGCATGTACGAATAATTATATAGGTCAGGGGTAGGCAAACTGTCCCTCTTTCAGGACCTGTGGACTTCAACTCCCAGAATTCCTGAGCCAGCCATGAATATTTTTGTCTTACTGCTAAATTATATATGTTTGTGAATCCGGCATGAAATAAAGTTTTCTCTCATTTGGGAAAGGTAATGACAATGTTCAGTCCTCTTGAGTTTATTTTCTTAATATAAAAATTGTGCTGTTATTCTTTTTGATAGAATAGCAGCCTGATGCATAAAAGTGTTATGCATCAGTAAATAAATGACCAAAGTAGCCATTAATAGATTTTCTTTTAAAAGAATATCTGTATATCACTTTATCTGTCCTAGATTTAATAGCAGAGGATTCTTCTTTCTATTAATGCCTCCTCTTGACACAATATAATTTGGGGTAAATAACCTTATATTCTTCAGATCTTTTTGGATTACAACTCCTTTCTATAGCATTAACAATAGAACCCTGCTTATAATATTTGTAGCCTAAACGTATGGTGGATTCCAAAGCTTTTATTTCTCTTTATAAGTTCTATGAAATAACTCAATGTCCTAGTTATTTTGCCAAGCACTTCGACAAGGGAATAAGCTATTTATACAGACAGCATAAAAACTGTAACATTTATAAAAGATCTGTAAGGTTTTGATAGCTACTTTTTAAAAATTTATATATATATATATATATAAATTTATACAATCAAACAAGCAACTTCCACTGTCTAGCATGGATCTAGTCAGCAGTTGAACTTGAGTTAAGGATATCTTCAGGTACTGCCATTTAGATGACTTGGCTGATCTCAGAAAACCAATATAGGGTGGTATCTAGTTAGCATTTGTGTGAGAGGCAGTGAGGAAATTCTAGGGATATAAGCAATAGCAATAGCACTTATTAGACATATATACCGCTTTCCAGTGCTTTCCAGCCCTCTCTAAGCAGTTACAGAGTCAGCATATTGCCCCCAACAATTTGGGTCCTCATTTTACCCACCTCGGAAGGATGGAAGCAGAGGTGGTATTCAGCCGATTCTGACCGGTTCTGGCGAACCGGTAGCAGAAATTTTGAATAGTTCGGAGAACCGGCAAATACCACCTCTGGCTGGTCCCGTCCCCATCTATTCGCTGCCTCTCGAGCCCCAGCTGATCGGCTGGGTCTTCTTTTGTTGCCCTGCACAGGAGAACGAAGCTGGAAAGCAGGTTAGTGGGGTGGGGAGGGAATGGGGATTTTGCAGTAACTTTCCCCAGGAGTGGGGAGGGAATGTAGATTGGTAATGATGTAATTGAGTGAAGCATGGCAACCTTGGTCAGGAGACCTTTAAACTGAATCCTGTGAGTGTTACAGACAAATCCGTAAAGTAAGGAGAATCTTTCACATTATTGAAACCATAAATAGAAACCATTCAATGAAAAATGAGAGAGAAATTGCTTTATGAAATTCATTGCCTTCATTGGCTACTGTATGTACTAATGCCTAAAGAACATGAAATAAACAAAGTGAACTTGAACTCTCATTTTAGGAAATTGAATATGAATTACCGTATTTTTCGGAGTATAAGACGCACAAAGAGGGTGGAAATATCGGTGCGTCTTATACACCGAATACAGCCATTTTTGGCCTCCTGAAGCCCCGCCCCTGCATCCCCTTTTTGCAAACAACGGGCCTTTTTTGCAAAAATGGGGGCATTTTTGCCTTCCACCCCCCCCCCTAGGAGTGCTCTGCAGGCTTCCCAAACCCTCTGCATGTCTCGTTTTTGCAAAAAAAAGGCCGAAAAATGGGCCATTTTTCGCAAAAACAGGTGTTTTTGCCTTCTAATTACCCCATCTAGCATGACTAGAGGAGGAATTCTGGGAGTTGAAGTCCACTACTCTTAAAGCTGTCAAGTTTGAAGTTTGTAAAAAGTGTACATGGTTGTAAAAAGTGTACATGGTTGTAAAAAATATTCTGCTATACTGGTATTTTATTAAATAATATATTACTACACCATTTGGTTCAGAATACTTTTTTCCTTGTTTTCCTCCTCTAAAATGTAGGTGCGTCTTATACTCCAAAAAATACGGTAGTAGATATAACAGTGTCCATTAGGCTGATACTATCTAAGGAGATTTTGGATATTGTAGGCATGCTTCCTGATAATGGTAATTACTTTTCTTACATTATTTGGAAATTAATTAATGTGTGCTAGTTAGCATGAAAAGTGAATTTGTAGCTTGACAATGATATTGAAAAAGGTTTCATCCATGGGTCCTCATTAAACTGGAGTGAGATATCATACGGTTGTCACAAAGTTCAGTCTTGGACTATGAACTCGTGTGTGTGTGTGTGTGTGTGTGTGTGTGTGTGTGTGTGTGAGAGAGAGAGAGAGAGAGAGAGAGAGAGAGAGAGAGAGAGAGAGAGAACAGACTCCAACAGAAATAAAATTCAAAATAATTTTAATATGTTAGATAAATAAGCTGAAAGTATCAATAGTTTTCAGTAGCCACAAATGCAAAGTTCCTCCTTTAGGAAACGGGGGGGGGGGGGGGGAGGATAGGCATAATTTTGGGAAATATTTGGTTTAGCAATTTTTTTTAACGTATTGAATTGGTAATTGGTTGCAAATAGTGAATTAGTGTGATGTTTCTGCAAAAAAAAGGAAAATGCAATTCTTAATGTTTGCATCAATATAAGTATAGTTTCCGAATAGTAAAACTTCGATCATACTATAATTTGAACATTAGGTCTAGTTTTGAATATTACACTTTAGGAAATGGTTCAGAAACACTGGAATAGATTCAGAGAGATGATGAGAAGATTAAGAGACTGATTAAGTCCTAGGATTGAAGGAACATAGTACGTTTAGCCTTATGAAGAGAAAACTGAAGAGAGATCTAAAAGCACTCTTTACATAGCTGAAGGGATGTAAAGGAGAAGATGGCTAAGACGTTTTCTTTGTTGCTTCCAAGGGTGAGGTATGAAATAATGGCTTTAAGTTACAGAAAGGCAGATTCTGATTTTCTGAAGAATAATGCATTTTGATAGCAGAACCAATTAGGCAGAGAAGCAGACGATTCTCTCTCACAAGACGTGTTCAGGTTAAGGCTAGAAATTATGCTTTAATTGAGATTCCTGAATTGAGCCATGTGTTGGGTTTGATGGTCCAAATGGTTGCCTCCAATTACAGGATTTTGGATTCCCCCCCCCCTTCATTTGGGCCAGGTCAGTGCAAGGGAGGCCGGCTTCCTTCTACTGCAGTTTTTAACATTTTTACAGAGTGTAAAATAGATGAGTGAAAACATGCTTTGTCTCATTGCTTCCCGGCATTTTAAATGTTACACCTAATTTTATTTTGGCAGTGTAGTATTTGACTTAGTATCAAATAAATATATAGACTCATTGTATGAATGATCTTTAATGAGCTGAATTTTAATGAAATGCAAATTCAAATAATGTTACTTTGTTCCTCTGAACAGGGCAGCGTTTTTTTCCTCTCCAGGGTCATGATAATCAAATTCGGGACTAGGTCGTTTAGGCACTGACTCTTGGCCACGGACACTTTGCCCCCAGCCACCCACCTCAGCCGATTCAAAGCCAGCTTTCCTCCTCTGCTGGCCATTGTCTACTGTGAATCATCCCCTGGCTCTCCTACCCCACCCTTAATCCCTGCCCATTCACCCAATCACTGTTTGATCCGGATGTTTTGCTGCATGGGACAAATAACCCCCATCCAATCGGGTGGCAGGCAGAAGCAATGGTGCTGCAGGGGCAGCATGCAATTGGCAGTGAGCAGGATGATCGTAGGGGCTGTGGGAGAAGCAGTGTGCAATGCAATTTTTTTAAAGCCCCGTGGATGCTCCACAACTGTGCTTTCGGACCAATTGTGCTTTCAGACCAATTTCGGACCAATTGTGCTTTCGGACCAATTGGGTGACTCAAGAGTCATGGTTCTGACAGGTCTTGCAGAGGGGAATGGGGCCCAAGTTATAAAAAGAAGGTGTCAGAAACAGCAAAGCTGCAGTGTAAAAGCATCCCACTGCTCAGGGCCATGCGTATCTGGGAGAAGAAAATGGAAATTGTGTGTGTGTGTGTGGGGGGGGATCCGTGCTGAAGTGTAATGTTTCCATAGCGTTACCTGCATGTGTAAGTGTGAATAGAGTATGGAGACTCCACAATAGGGGCGGATTTGGGGCTTTGCAATTTGCAGGCTCTGCCATCACTCCAAAAGGATACCAGCATAATAGTGTGGTTCTCAGCTCACCCTTCCCAGATCCTCTCCTCCTTTCCCCCTCCATTCATGCGAGTCTGGTTTCAGTTCAGTTCCTCCTAGCGCTTGTCTGGTCCCCGGTCCTCTGTTGGACCCCTACAATGCAGGGGCTCCGCCGGATGAAACACATCTGAATGATTTTTGATTCGTGGTGGTGCAGTGATTAGAGTGGCTAGAGTGCAGTATTGCAGGCTATTTCTGCTGGCTGCCTGCAATTTGGCAGTTCAAATCTCACCAGGCTCAAGGTTGACTCAGCCTTCCATCCTTCCGAGGTGGGTAAAATGAGGACCCAGATTGTTGAGGGCAATATGCTGACTCTTTAAACCGCTTAGAGAGGGCTGTAAAAGCACTATGAAGCGGTATACAAGTCTAAGTGCTATTGCTATTTCTCCACCAAGTTCGCTCCCCCCTCCCAATGATCACCTTGCTAATCCATTCTAGGCCTCACCTCTCCTTTCTTCACTCTGCCCGTTTTTTAATGGCGTGATTAGTAATAAATCAAATTAATTGGAACTTTACGTGTGATCTTTCGCGCCTGGCAGTCTTCATAACTTTGAACAGTCACTAAGTGACCAGTCGTAAGTCAAGGACTACCTGTGACCCATCCCAGGCGTTTTTTTTTGCAAAAGCTAGATCTTTATAAGCTCTGGAAGGCTCTGAGGGTAGAAGATACTTTCACCTCAGGAGATAACTTCACACTGAGAGTGGGAGATAGCTCTTGTTACTGTTACTGAAAAGGAGGGACTCCTCAAAGAATCCCTGCTATTAAGTCCCCTCCTGTTGTACCTCAAGATAGGAAGCAACCTACCATCTGGACTGGATGGCAGAATCCACCTGGGAAAGGCATCTTTACTGATAGCAATAGCACTTAGACTTACATACCGCTTCACAGTGCTTTTTACAGCCCTCTCTAAGCAGTTTACAGAGTCAGCCTATTGCCCCCAACAATCTGGGTCCTCATTTTACCCACCTCGGAAGGATGGAAGGCTGAGTCAACCCTCATACTGAGACGCTGACCCACATATGACTTTATGGGTGATAACCAGCATCTTGTATTGTATTTTGAAACATGTCAGCCAACACAGCTTCCATAACAATGATTCAATGTGGCAGTAGTGATATTGGTCAGTAGGCCTATATATAATTTGCATCAGCTGAATTCCCAAATAATCTTCATGTAAAGCAAATATCAATGATCCATACAAGATGACAAGATCACGCCCTGTCCTCCCCCCCCTCGCCTCCTATCTACATCTTTTGTAGAAAGGCACCTGAGCAAAATATTTGTAGTCCTAGGCATTTGTTTGTTTATTTATTCATTTATTTATGCACTCTTGTCTAATTAAATGGGCTAGAAACAAGTTGAGAGTTGTAAGGAGCTTTCTCCTTTTTCTCTGCATGACTGCTTTCTTTGCTGACATCTATATAAAAACCTCGTAGGAGGAGGAGAAATATGTACGGCAAGTAGAAACAGTGAGAGAGACTGAAGCAGCTAATTTGTAGGTTATTGGGTTGAATGCTCAGCTCTGAATGTCTTAAACTTGTAATAAAAGCTACACAGCAGAATAGTTTGTCCACAGTTTGATAGCAATGAACTCTGAAGGAGGCCTTCTCCGTGCTCCGAATATTTTTAGATTTTGATACCTGGATCAAACTCATGGGCATTTTCTTTTGCCTGGTAACAAGTAATTAACTACCTAATTACTTAATAGATTTCCTGAAGCAAAATATATAGTTGATTATCCTGACACCAGGTTTTAATACATAGTCTCTTTATTGGAGAGCAGGCACAGTACGTGGAAGCTAAGGCACAGAAGAACAATGATTTGAATAGGATGAACAGTTGTAGTAATCTGGACTACTGTCATAAGACTATCAGATTTGGACTGCAAAATTCTGGACAGCCTCTAGGTAGTTACAAATGGGTGCAGTAGAGAAAAATAATTGCCATCTAGTGATCACCTAAGTGTCTGCAGCAGAGTTTGGGTGGCTGAGGTATGGCATACATAGAACTATAGGGCTTGAAGGCATCTTGGAAGTCTTAAAATCTAACCACTGTGCAACCAAGCAGTGGTGGGTTGCTGCCGGTTCGGACCGGTTTGCCCATACAGATGACGGGAATTTGTCCCCGCTCGCCGAACTGGCAGCGATGGTCAGCTGGCCACGCCCCCGAACCGGTCCTCCGTTCACCTCTTCCTGAAAGCAGGTTGAAAGAACCCTTGGAAATGATCCTCTGCATGCGCAGAGGGTAATTTGCGTGACGTGACGGGGGCACGTGCGTGAGCAAAGCGTGCATGCACGTGCAAAACGCGCACTTCCGATGCAATGCGAACTGGTAGGGAAGGTAAGTAGAACCCACCCCTGCAACCAAGCCAGGAGTTCTTTTGCCATCCCTGACAAATGATTCCCCAATATTTTCTTGAAACTTCCAGCAATGGAGCACCCACAACCCTGGGAGTCAAGCTGTTCCATTGATTAATTGTTCTCAGGAAATTCCTCCTTATTTCCAAGTTGTATCTCCATCTGACGAACTTCCACCCATTGCTTCTTATCCTGCCCTCAGGTGCTAAGGGGAATAAATGAACATCTTCCCTGTGACAGCCCTTCAGTAACAAAAGACTGTCTCCCCTAAGCCAGGCTAAACATACCTAATTCATGAGTGAGTGTTTCATCTGTGTGAAAAATTCTGTGCTTGTGGAATCTTTGAGTAGAAGAAGTTATTTTTAGTTCCACTGATTTCCTTAATTATGACAAAACATAGCTGTCAAATTTTTATATTGGCTTGTTTCCAAAAACAAAGCAAAGACAGACAGAGGAATCCAGAAGGACAGTAATAACCAACCTTGGGTAGAATCCAATGCTGGGACAGATGAAGACATAATTAGGGTCACCTCTAAATATTCTTGTCTCTCTGGATCAGGAATTTAAGAGCGACTTGATGTCCCATTGGAAAATGAGTAAAATCTAATCTATACTGTAAGGCAATGCCTCTTTTTCTGACATAGCTTGTATTTTAGAGACAGAATTAACTGCTTGAAATCAGGTGACGAGCTGGTCTAATTTTAGGTTACCTATATATAATACTTGGAGACACAGTGGGAATAGGCTTTGCTTAATTTAGATTCATGTTCTTTTTGTTGTACAGCTCTAGCCCTACTGTGCTGCCTTATTTGGAGATTTTTTTTATCTTTTAAAGATAGCAACAGAGCATCTTCCCTTATATAGTAGACATTGTTCAATAGGCTAGCATAATTGTCCAGAAAGTATTTAATATTTCATGAGTGTGAAGGTGAAGAACAGATATGTGTTAAAGAAGTAATTAGCCATTGTGTTAAATGGAGTAATGTATCGGAAGGTGAGATAAATGTGCTAAAAAGTCCTTTCAACTTTTTAGAGTCATATTTACGGCTTTAAATTGAGCCAGGATGGTATGGTATATCCTTATTTATACAAGTAAAAAAAACTAATACATATTGTGAAAAACACATTCCCCAAAGGTTTGGTACATACAACAGACCATATACTGTACTCTAATTAATTAGGGATCTTGCAATAGAAAAAATTATCTTAATATCGACTATTCCAAACTCGACTCCAAAGTGTTTTACTGAAGTGTAGGAGCTATACCAACTTTCTAGTGCTTCTAGAGGACAGTAGGCTTAGGGTAGTGTTTCTCAACCTCAGCAACTTTCAGAAGTGTAGGTTTTAATTTCCAGAATTACCTACCTTGGGGAATCCTAGAAGTTGAAGTTCTCACATCTTAAAGTTGCTGAGGTCGAGAAACATTGTGGCTTAGAGAAAGGCTGAAGTACAGAACTTGCTTCTGTTAAATAAGTAGCATGAGCGCTGTAGAAATGGTGAGGCTAAGTAAGAAGTGGAATCACTAAATCAAGAGAAAGTAGGATTAAAAACTCAAAATGAGTATATTTTCTTTGTTCCATAGAAACATGAAGGACGTTATTTTCTTGTTTGTCATGGATACTTGGATTATCACAGTATAATTTATCCTATCAGTTATTGGCTTTGTCTGTGAATTCAAATGGAGAATTATTTATCCCAAATGCCATCCACTTGACAATATCCTGTTCCTCAGTTTCTGAGTATCTGATAGCTGATTAGTATCTCATGGGGTTTCAGCAAAACATAATTTTCATAATTCAGCTCTTTTTTTCTTTTTCTTTTTTTTCTTATATCTTTGCCCAAAAAACAGTTCCGCAAGCATCCAGTACACTTAATACAGTATTTTAGCTGTGCATGTCGTGGCATTTTCACTAAGAGATACTCTTATCTACTTCAGAAGAAGAGCAGGGGTGCTTATGAAGGAATGTAACAGCTTTCGAAAAACATTTTTCTGCACTGTTTCCCAAGCATTAACAGCAAGGTTATTCATCCGCAGTTTTCAACACAATATTCTGCAATACAATTCTACATTAATTTATAACTCGCTTCCCCATTAAAGGCAGGGTCAAGGCAGTTGGGGGATAAACTTTATTTGATTTCTCTTTAGCGTAATAAAATGGTTTGATCACTTCCGTAACTTCTATAATGACATCACTAGTTTTGATTCTAATGAGAGCTGGAACAAATTTTGAAAAGAATTGCTCTCTTCCATGTATGCATTTCTGCAACATGAAAAAATGAATTGATAATTCATTCTGTCTTTTTCTCTGATTCAATATTGTGACAGGAAAATGGATTGTTTTATAGTGTCGAACCTCTGGGTATGTCTGTGAACATTATTTCATGTTTGAAAGAATTCTTTTGGATACCTGTAAGGGTCTATCAGGCTTCACGGTTGCAATAGATAACAGCAGGAACTTCTGAAGAAAGGGCTATTATGTTCCATTTGTAAAGCTTTAAAAGAGCACTTTGAGAAAGCAATAGTCACTTTAAATTTTACTTCACCTGCATTATACTTAAGTAATTGTATGTTAGCTATCCTCTCACAATTGTACATATATGTAAAAGAAGTGTATCAGTAAAGGCATAGCAATAATAATAGTAATAATCAAAAGATAAGATTAGAAAAACGAATATTCCTTTATCTGTGAGTGTGCATGGGGAATGCCTTTTTTGAAATTGTGTCCTTCAATTATAGTTGCTGCAAATGAAGTAAACATGATAACACTTTTTTTTCTCCAGTGTTACCTGATAATTTTAATTGATTGATCGATTCTAAGTCAGTGAGCTGCATATCCTTACTCTTGGAGGGATGTTGGTGATAGTATCCTACCTACATTAGAAATCCTAGATAGCACTGAATTATGTGAGCATGTCTGCGGTCAATTTCAAATTTGGATTGTGTATGAATGTGCGAGAATTACAGATAACATCTTTTATTTTTAATTTAGCTGCTACTAGGTTTGGTAACATAATCTATACCTTCTGTGCCAGGGATGGGCAACTATGGTGCCTTTATGACCTGTGGACATCAACTTGAAGTCCACAGGTGGTAAAGGGGCCATTATTGCCCAACCCTGTTCTGTTTAAAGCAAATAAGCTTTAGTCTTATTTGAAAGCCTCAGTTGATCACAGCCATGAAGGGTAACAGAGGTCAATAATATGTGAGTCCATCTCATGATGAACATAGCAAAAAATTAATGACAGGAAGGAAAATGAATGGTGACAATAAGAGAACAAGACATGAATATTAGAAAAAATAATGCAATATCTAGATTCTAGAATAAATGTGACCTGGAGTTAGAAAGTAGATCTTTTTTTTTACTAGGTGATGTGAATGGATTGGTAGGAATGAAGTAAGATAGTATAGGAAAAAATATGATTGGGCTCATTGGAGATTGAAGAATAAATAATGACTATTGAGTATATACTTTAAAAATATATGTTTTGAACACGTTTAAGCATAAATCTATCATATACACAAGGAAAATGAACGAGTATAAATCTGACAACCACGGTTGATCTAATTGTTATGAAAGATTGAGAGAATTTAGGGCATCAAGGTGATGAGAGGTTCTAAATATGGGACAAATCATTTGTTTGGCAAGAATGAATTGAGGGGGTGAGGAGCAATTGACATAAAAGAAAAGGTGTGGAAGAAATTAGAAAAATGACTACATGAAAGGAAAGTACAGGACCAGAATGACCAAGTGCTAAAAGATTAGATGAATCACCCAACAGAATGAATGAAAAATGTTGAGGATAAGAGGGGGGGGGGGAAGTGAGGTGAGAAGGAGGAGAGAGAGGAGAGGAGAGGAGAGAAGGAAAGAAAGAAAGTAGTAAAGGTGGAGAAGAAGGGAAAGAAAGTAGAAAGGGAAGGAAGGACTATAAGATGGGAAAAGGGATGGTAAAAAAGTAACTCTGAACTAAATAAAGTAATAAGATAAGTATAAGATATTTGTATAAAATGTGTAATGATTGTGTGCAAAATGAAATGAGAAATGAGATGATAAATATGAATTGTCTATTTGG
This sequence comes from Diadophis punctatus similis, assembly GCA_023053685.1. NCBI lineage: Eukaryota > Metazoa > Chordata > Lepidosauria > Squamata > Dipsadidae > Diadophis > Diadophis punctatus. Next base: position 224,867,950 of record JALIGW010000002.1, read on the forward strand.
AAATAAAAATAAAAAACTTGGGGAAAAAAAGAATGAATGAAAAATGAATGAAAAGGAAAAATGTGATTGCAGCTTAGATTGAGAAGTAGCACCACCAAAGAGTGTTGGGTTGTCCAAATGTATAAAAAGGATGCTTGGTAAAATGAGGAAGTAAAATAACCTTTTAATGAGAAAAAAACATACATATCTTTATTATAGTCATTGAACAGGATACAACAATCAGCCACAGAAGAAATGAAATAATGCATATCCTTTTTAAGAAGAATGAGAATGAGGGAAAGAGAAATCTAGTCAAAGAGAACAAAGTACAATTAAGATTAAAAGAGGCCCCCCCCCCAAAAAAAAAACCCCTATGGAGTGATTTTGGTGGAAATAAAAATAGTTTTGGAAGTTGATGAAGAGAACTAAGCAAGGAGTCCTCAGCACATGGAACAAAATTAAAAAATAGAAGTGATGGGATGATTTCAAGTAAAGCTGAAAAGAGGGAAATGCTGAAGAAGGAGTTTCAGATATTTGTATGGAAATGATTGTGTGATGTTGAAGATTGAAGTTAAAACCATGCTATAAAATTAGTATAAAATAATGAAAAGGAAGTCAACATTTTTTTTGAGAATGTCAGAAAATGGTAAGGGCCTGTGTACCTGTGGTGGAACTTGAGTGGGGTCAGAACATGGGTATGACTTATGAATGAGGCAACTGTATAACTTGTCTCTGTGAAGACTGCATCAATGTCAAATGATTTGAGGAATTATTATCACTCCCTAATAGAAAGAAGGATATAATAAGAGTAAATGCCAAAGTTATGGGATTTTTATTTTGTTACGTGTGCCTGAGAAACCATTTGCAGAATTCCAACTGAAATAGTACAAGAGATGACATTGAGCAAAATCTGGCACATTCTGGTGTCAGACCAGATTTTTGCTCTTCAGAAAATCACTGAGAAATGTTGAGAAGGAAATGTTATTGTATGCTTATTGGTTTAGAGAAAGTTTATTATAAAGTAGGCTTGAAGGGGTGAAATCCTCCCGGTTCGCCCTGGCCCGTCCTTCGGTGTATAGCCGATGGAACTGGTGGCGGTCGCTGCGCGGTGCTTCTCCCGCCCTCTTTTCCGGCCCGGCTGAACGCCGCCATTCGGGTTATTTTTCCCTCTGTGCATGCGCGCGCATGCACAGAGGGAAAAATAACCCGAATGATTGTGGTCAGCCGGGCCGGGAAAGCGGTGATTGTGTTCAGCCGGGCCGGGAAAGCGGGCAGGAGAAGCTCTGTGCCGCGACCGCCGCCAGTTCCATCGGCTATACGCCGAAGGACTGGCCCGGGCGAACCGGAAGGATTTCACCCCTGGCTTGAACTATGGCAATGTTGATATGGAATTGAAGATAGGTTAATGAATACAAGTGGGGTATTATCAAAGTACAGTTGGTATAAGAATAAATAGAGTGCTTTTGTATGGTTCAACACTGAGCAAGAAATAAAACCAGATTGTGTGATATATTTAATATAGATGTGGATAAGCATATAAGGTATGTCTATGGTGACATTGAAAGTGTATTGATTGGGAATATTAATGTGTGTGTGTGTGTGTGTGTGTGTGTTTTGCATACAGATACTGTCTTGCTAGCTTAGAATCTGAATGATTTGCACTGAATGGTAGATAGATTGTATGATGCAACAAATGTCATGAATCTAATAACTAAAGCAACAAAGATCAAGGAAGTGTCTGAGAAAATGAAATGATTGCAAGTTATTTGTGTATCTTAACTAAAGCTGGGAAAATGGGAGATTTTAAGATGTGCAAATGCTGGTAAAGTAGAAGGTCATGATTGTAGTCTGTTGTATAATACAAAAGTGACTGACTACTGTGAAATAAATTGTGATGGTAAGTCATGTAGAGAGAATGAATGAGTATCGAATTGCAAAATAAATGTATGAAGGAAGAAAATATTGATCCAGAGGAAAGAAAAAAATGGGAAAGTCAGAGCCATATGGAGTTGATGAGATCCTAAAAAAAGTGGTGAGAAGTTAAAAGAACAAAGGCAATATATGAAGCAATTTATAGAAAAGATGAAAACAAGGAATAAACAGTAAGTACAGAAAGCATGGTGAGATGTGTGTTTTGATGTAAGATAATTTTATTTAACTGGCCTCTTCTTGTTTCTGTCACACTTTTAATTATTTTTTTAATCTTTTCTTTATACAGTATTTTGCATAGCTTAGCCTACTCTGAAAGTAACTAGTGTGAGAATTATGGATAGATGATTTCACAAAATGATTTGTGTAAAAGTTTCAATACTACAAATTTGGACTTCCTCTGTACCTCCATGTAACCATCCTAAGTATGGTTCAACCCCATCTAAAAGACATAAAGTAGAGGGCACATTTTCATCATATACTGTACATATGGATTAAATCTATATTTTTGTCTTTATTCACCCCAAAATGCTATGAAAAATGCATTAAAAATAGGATTTAAATGATAGAGAGCATTCAAAAGAAAAAGATAAGCAATAAGAGTACCAATAGTCAAGGCCAACCAAAACCAAGTTTGGAAACAACAATGAACCAGGATTGTTTCTTTCCTGTGAATCATCTAACCAACGTTGTATGCCACCTATTTATTTTTGTACTTTGGATAAGCAAATCAAAACATTTGGTTTATGTTACCTCTGCATTAACTATGTGGTTGTTTTTCACAAATAAAACAAAATTTATAAGCATAGCTTGTTGTGGGCTTGGGATGCTAGCTTTTTTGGGGGGGGAAATAACACATTGGAATCATAGCTTTGAATTTAATAGAAAGTTAACATTTCTACTAGCAAATAATTTCTTAGAAGGAACAGTATAGGAATAATTGATGTGGGTACACTCTCATGGATTTCATTCACAGTGAGTCAGCATAGGGCAGCATGTCTTGCTGAGGTTTATGAGGAAATGCTGGTAATTTTTACATCAAAAGAGTGCCCAAATAAGCTGAAAATGCCTTTTTATTCTGATAGTATAGAATAATTACTTTTATATAGTTTTGAACATATCACCTGTTTGTAAAGTGTATTGTAGCAGAGTTTTACTTCTGTATCTCTGTTATGTATTTTTATATGATACAATATTGTAAAATTAGGGAGCCTTTGGCAGAACAGGCCTTGGTATTTTCTTATTCAGTATTGTAAATGTTTTGGTGTGTAAACGTATGTAAGACCTGGGAGATAATGGGTATGATTTGACTCAAAACCTGCTCATTCAATTAATTTTGTGAAAACACCATAGTAATCGAAGTTAGAAAACTGCCAAAGAGCTGCAAGAAACGGAAACCCAAAATACAAAATTGAATTATAATAAATAGGCACATATATACTGTATATTGAATTATGATAAATAGGCCAACTAATCTTCAGATTGCTCCGTTATGAATGACAAAACACATTTGCAGTTTGAATATCCATAAGGATTTGTAGCCAGGTCTGTGTGCAATAAAGCTTCCATGCCCATTTTGCTAAATGAAGAAAACATCTCTTGGTAAATGGAATCTCATGCATAATTGGGAAAAAAACCGGCTCTGACTTTCACCTCAAAGAAGACCTGGATGGGTATAGAAAGTACAGTGGTTTCACTAAGAGTCTGCTCTAATTACCCTCCTTATGTGTGAGAACTTGCTCATCTGGGAAACCTATATTTCTGAAGGATCTGACAAGAATTTATGCTAGTCTGGCATGAGGAGAGTCAGATGTTACACTCTTCTTGTTAATTGAGCCCAGAGAGGATGGAGATTCTGTGCTTATCTTTGAATAAAGATGATCATTTCAGAACTGAGTCAAATGCTTAGAAATCTCACATAGCAAATCCTCTAGGAACTGTACCATAACCTTCTATTACATGGTTTGTAACCTTGGCAACTTTAACACTTGTGGACTTCAACTCCCAGAATTCTCCAGCTAGCATGACTGGCTGAGAAATTCTGGGAGTTGAAGTCCACGAGACTTAAAGTTGCCAAGTTGGTATCCCTGGTTTATAGGTAACTAACATGCAATATAGACAATTTACCTGGGATATTTTTTTCTAAACAGTGGAGGACAGGAGGGCCTGGCGTGCTGTGGTCCATGGGGTCTCGAGGAGTCGGACACAACATTGCAACTGAACAACAGCAACAACAAATTCTTTTACAACTAATTAGGTCTTCTTGTTGAAGAGAAGCATATTTAAATTTGTTAGCTGGAAAAGGTGCTACTAGTTTCCTCTTAGCTTCTGGCCTTCATAGACGAACCCAGCCCTCTTTCTACAGTGTTTTTAATAAACACAGTGTTTATAATAAATAGTTGAATTTGTCTTGTTTAACAGAATCAGGTTAATTCTGGGATCATGATGCTTGAAATATAGATCTGTCCCTAAATATTTCAATGTGAAGAGTCATATGTTCAGTCTGTAGAAATTTTTTTACTTCCTTCTCAATTGCTCCAACATGTCAGGAGTCTTGATGTAATCTCCACATTAGAATGAAGTCCAAAATTTGTTCACAGTCCAAATCTATGTTGATTCCTCCTGACAGGAACACATCGGGTAAAACATTTCTTGAACCAAAGAAATGTTTATGGCTGAAATTATTTCTGAAAGAGTTATGTACATTCTATACTCTATATACCGTATTTTTCGGAGTATAAGACACACCGGAATATAAGACGCACCTTAGTTTTTGGGGAGGAAAATATGGGGAAAAATCTGCCTACCAGGTATTCATCTGGCTAACGTCCTTAGTCTGGTCAGCTTCAGCACATTATTTTATCCCCTGGTTAGGACTTTAAAAAAACTTCTTCAGAGAGAGTAACAATGAAAGAGCCTGCAAGCCAGTAAGAGCTGGGAAGATCATTAGCACCTGGTTAGGGCTAGAAAAAAACTTATTCGGAGCAAGTAGAGCAATGAAAAAACCCCTGCAAAGACGTAGGGCTGGAAAAACATTCTTCGGGGAGAGTAACAATGAAAAAGCCTGCAAGGTAAGAGCTGGGAAGATCATTAGCACCTAGTTAGGGCTGGAAAAAAAGCTCCAAAAAGCTACATTCAGAGTATAAGACGCACCCAAATTTTCAGCCACTTTTAGGGAGGAAAAAGGTGCGTCTTATACTCCAAAAAATACGGTAAATAACAGTAAATACAACTTGGAATATATCAATCTCTCATGCACACAATAAAAATGTGGGGCATTTTACTCCTGAATAGAGGATATTGTATTACTGTCAGTATCTAAACTGCTTAAAGAAGAGATGGATTGGTTGGTTGCTTCCTTTGTAGAACTCAGAATAGCATTTTGACTTCACTATCATTTAATAAGGGTAAGATTGAATAACTTGCCTAAAGCAGTGTGGACTATTCTGTACTTGGGCTGGATTTGAACCTGTTTTTTTTCCCAGCATCACACATGATACAAGGAGAATATTTGCTTGTAAAGCAAAGCAAATGTTTTAGCTGAGCTATGTCATTCATCACTCTGAATTCTTCCCCATGTACAAGGTGCCTATTGAAACCAGTCTTCATATCACCGACCTAAAGCAAGGCACCAGCAGCTAATAAAATTGCCAAATCCATGATTGCTGATCAGTATTCTATACTGGTAAGAGTTTTCAAATGGCCCACAGTTAAGTAAAACAAAGTGAAACCAAAAAGGAAAGAATACTGTTAACATCTGCATGTGGCTTGATATAGATGAAGCAGGTCTGGTTTTTAATCAATCTCTGGGGGTTTTGTGCTTTAAGACTAATTATTTTATTTTTATCAAGGCCATCTTTTGTTATTTATTTCATAATTGTGAAGTAGAGGATCTGAGCTCTTATTCTGAGCAATATTTGGGAACCCCAAAGTTCTTTGAACGATGTTCTCCTCTTATCTGCGTATGCATAAACAGGCACTAGCAGAGAAGAATGCCTTGGAAATATGCAGTAATCCCACACATTTTATAGTAGCTCTTAGTGGGCAAATTGATATTTTTCTTAATGTTTTCACACAACTGGGAATATAGCCACTGAATTGTACACAGAAAGTAGAACAATCAATTTTAGATCTCCTTTCCTTTTTCTTCCCAGTCCTTAAATTTATATACATTATTATTTTTAAACCCCTCTATCCAGTACCAATTATATAACTAGGCAATCAAAAGCCAAGCAGAATATCCTATATTTATTACTGAAATAACTTATAATATTAAATCAGCCTCACAGTAGCAATCCAGTTTCAATCATGTGAGAAAAACCTGAAAAAGGGCTCTTGCTAAATATCCATATTCCATAAAGCAAAGGTGGAATGGAAAGGGGGGAAAAGAAATCTCTTGCACTAATGAACATTAAGTTAATTGACTGATCTAAATTGATATTGATATAATTATTTCGATTAAAAGTAATGTAAAGTTGTTAATAGAAACATAATTGTTGTAATGTAAATACATTAAGCAGGCGCTCACATATTCCACCAACCCACCTTTAAAAGTAGTCCTCCTCATTTCTCCTTTCTATTTTGTTTACAGGCATGTTATTTACATACATACACTTCTGTTTATTAGGATCACACACATAACTTGATCTCCCACTCCTCTCCTCCTCTGCAAATCCTTGGCCTTGTAGAGCAATAGCTATCCAGACCGGGAAATTGAGCAGGAAATGATCATTTGCAGTGCTATTAGCAGATACTTTGCCACTGCACTATTGAGGACCCTTTTTTGCCCCCTGCCCCCTGCTCTCTATGATAATAGAGGAGATGGATGAGAGAGGGGATTGATATGATGAAGGGGAGGATATTATAGATTTACAAAATTGATATATGATTTTCATTAAACGAAATCTCAAGACTGTTTACAGTCACCAAAATAATGCAGTTAAAGGGAGTGGGTGGAAATATAATTTGTTATTGCCCACCTGGTCCCCACTGTCTTCCCGAAATCATGAATAAAATAACTCCTGAGCCATAGCCCAAGGAGAAACCATCTTTGAGACAAAACTGGGAAGAGACATTTGCAACAATAGAGTGGAATCAAGCATGTACCTCTATGTCTTTTAGTTGTTTCATAATGCTGAGATTGGGTTTAAACCTTTAGCATGAGCCAGAACGCTAAACACTGCAGCTTGAATATGTAGTTAAAAATGGATTTCATAAAGCAATTCAGCAAGTGCGCACAGGAGGAAATTGGGCCCAAATCAAATGAACCAGAACATAATCTGCTCACAGTCAAGGCTGAGTGAAGAGAACAGGAGGGGACACAGGGATGGGGTGTGTGATAGGTCACTGCAAATGCATTGGCATTTCTGGATATGATGGAGCTGAAATAAAGTAGAATGTAATGATTTTAGGAGGACGCTTTCTTGCTGATTTGTTTTATATGCCACTGAATATCTTACAATAATGTTCTTTTAGTCCGTCAGTTTCCTGGTGATTACTCAGACAAGTTCCTGACAAAGTTATCAAAAGTGGCTTGGCGTGGCCATTTTTATAGGGCTGAGAGAGAATACCTGGGCAAAGGCACCCAGGAGCCAGGCTTTCACACCTAAAGCAAGATTAAAACCCATCATCTCCTGGACGTTTAGCACCTTAACCGTTAGACTAGCCTGGCTCTCCAACAGCATAATGTTTTTTATATTGTATTTTGGGTTTTTGTTCTTGTTTCTAATCATGAGTTCTAGTTCTAATTTCTAATCACATGTTCTAATCACTGTAAGCCATCAATATATTGTCAAATCTAAATAAATAAATAAAGTGGCAATAATGGTACATTGGAATATCTGCAATAAATAAAGCATGCCTGTAAGTAAGAATTAGATGGACCCGCATAATATTCAAAGTAATAAGAAAATTATAGTGTAGGAAGTTAGCACCAACCCCTCTCCTAGAAAAATGAAATATTCTAGGAAATATTAAAAAGGCAGAATATTATATTTCCCTGGATGAGAAATGGAGAAACATGTTTTTTTAGGCAGGAAGCAGACTCACTCTTAATAGCCCTCACCATCCTCAATAGCCCACAGCAGGTGTCAGCACTTAAGAGATAAAGAGATGGCTAGGTCTATTCATAGGCAAATGCCCTCACCCAAGATCCAACAAAGGTAGGATTAGCCCTCTACCCAACTACAGTAGCAACAGAACTCACCACATGGCACCTGGAAAGATTACATCAGCTAGCAAGGCTCAACCAAGCCTGGGAGACAGACAGCCTACAAAGTTAGCTAAGACCCCCGCCTCCTGGCAGTCTGACCACCAATCAGAATACATTTCTTACACAGGAACAGGAATCTCTAAGGTGGGGCCCAACAGAGGGCATAAAACCAAGGCACTCCCAGCTTCTCTATTGTGCTGAGCAGAGAATCCAATTCGTGGGTTCCTCTGCTCTTCTGATCGTAGGCTGAGTCAATCAGATCTTTGGCCACGCCTCCTTAGGCTGTGCATGCCCAGTTTTGACTCAGCCTTCGATCAAAAAAGACACACAGAAGAAGTGCTGGAGAGAATTTTAAAGAAGAAAAAAAAATCAAAAAGAACAATCAGAATCTTCAAAAAAGTAAGGTCTCGGCTCTGCGTTAAATCTTTACGACAGGCGAACGGCAGCTTCCAGTGTCTTTCTCCCCACTTGGAACTGAACCCAAAAGGATATTATCCAACAATAAAAAATGAATAAACTCAAGTCTTCGGAAATCCAAGCAGACAAATATCTACCACATAATACCCCAGACTTAACAACTGTTGGTAAGACAGACCAAAAGTCTGGATAGTGGACATTGCAATACCTGGGGGTAGCTGAATAGAAGTTAAACTAGAGAAAATCATAAAATATGAAGACCTGCAAATAGTAAGATGGTGGCAAAAGAAAAACAAAGATACCGTATATACTCGAGTATAAGCCGAGTTTTTTAGCCCACTTTTTGGGCTGAAAAAAGCCGCCTCGGCTTATACTTGAGTCAGTGAAAAATTTGCCCGAAATGGAGGAGAAAAAGGGGTGGGGCCATGCCGCTGGGTGACGCTCGTGAATGGCCCGGCGCCCCTGTGAGTTTCCCCTCCCTCTGTGTCAGTTTGCCGCGCAGCGCGCACCGCACCATCCCCCCTCCTCACATTCTAATGTAATGCAGGGCTGTGTTACGATTCCCCTTCCTCCCCCTCCTGCTGCTCTGCAACGATGTCCCACCTCCTCCTTAGTTATTGTTGATACCATATTGTTTTTATTGACCCTCTTTTCCACTTACAGAGCTAGTTTACTGGGTTTTTTTTTTTGAAATAAATATTCAAAAACATTATTGGTATCTATTTTTATTTTTGAAATTTACCGGTAGCTGCTGCATTTCCCACCCTAGGCTTATACTCGAGTCAATAACTTTTCCAGTTTTTTGTGGTAAAATTAGGTGCCTCGGCTTATATTCGGGTCGACCTATACTCGAGTATATACGGTAGTACCAATAGTAATAGCCACTCTGGGTGCAATCCCAAAACATCTGAAGCACCTCTTGAACAGCATCAGCATTGACAAAATCACCATCAGTCAATTGCAAAAGGCAGCTTTGCTTGGAACAACTTGCCGTATTTTTCAGAGTATAAGACGCACTGGAGTATAAGACGCACCTTAGTTTTGGGGGAGGAAAACAAGCGAAAAAATTCTGTCTCTGCCTCCCAGCAATTTGCCTCCCAGCAAACAGCAAACAGTACAGATGATATACACTGTTTGCTGTGTATGTGTGTGCATGTGTGCCTGACCCATAGAAATAGCAAACAATTGGAGAAATGTACATTATGGCAGTATATTAATGCCACAAAGTTTTCTTAAATGTAATCACACTAACTCCTCCCAATTATTTAAATAGATCTACTCCAAATATGACTAAGTCAGGGTTTAACTCAGCTGCCTTATCTTAATATTAAACAGGACACTGTTACATTTCAGACAATACTTGTACAGAAGCTGTTAAAATTGATGTGGCTTTCTGGAATACATTATACATTATTCTCTGCTATTTAAAAGAAGATACAATAGCACTGGGCCTGTTCAGATCAAGCATTTATTTTAAAAAGCTTCTTCATTTTGTTAAGTTGTCTAGAACAATAATAAAGCAGTCTTTAAAAAAAATAAGTCTAATCATTTGAACATTCTACAGACATTTATAGATATTGACTTACCTTATAAATAAATAAATAAATAAATAAATAAATAAATAAATAAATAAATAAATAAATAAATAAATAAATAAATAATAAATACCTCCTTGCATCCAGTTTCAGCAACTCATTAGCACAAGAAAATAAAATTCTGCCTCTCCCTCCCAGCAATTTGCCTCTTTGAAGCTTTTGTTTCACTTTCATTTTAGCACGTGGCCAGCCTGCCTGCAGCCTCTCAGCTGAGAGTCGTGAGGCTGATAATCAGTTCCTTGTGCTAATCAGGCTCTGCGCTGTTTGCTGCAAGGAGGTAAATTGCTGGGAGGCAGAGGCCAAAGGGTGGGGGTGGCCAGGTGGGGCTACATTCCGTGTATAAGACACACCCAAGTTTTCACCCTCTTTTGGGGGGTAAAAAGGTGCGTCTTATACTCCGAAAAATACGGTACATTCTGTGATGATAGCTTTAATTTTATTAAACAACAATCCCAGGTTTTTGGGAAGGACTTGATAGGTGGACAAAAATGTCAAATTAATGAAGCATCTGGCTGACTGCAACTACCCATAATAGTAATAATAAACAATATAACATCCATGATAAGAAGCAAGAAATTAACCTATAATCTCAAATAATACCACAGGATTACTCTGTGACCCAGATAGATGGAAGTACCTAGTCAGCCCTTTTCTAGCCACAAAAACAAAGTAGGATCAGACAGTTACTACTTGGATAGAAACAACTAGAAAATATTACAGTTTTAGGCTATTGAGAAATTTAAAATAAAATCACAGGAAAAACAAAGAGAAGGTATATTTGCATTGTTCCTTAGAAGGTTGCATAGAAACATCTGATTAGCCATCAAGAGTCAAACTTTACTCAATGGAAACTAGCCTTTTATTTTATTCTGTGATTTACATTGATAATTTTTTGAAGGTAAGATTCATTATAGATTTAAAAAAATATTCTAGGTAATGTGGAGTTATATTTCAACTCTTTTATGTTTATCATTTTCTTTTTCTAAATGAAGATGGAAAAGCTAGAGTAAACATTTCTAAGGAGAAGGACATGATACACAATTTATCCTTCCCTTCCCATCCCAAACTTTCAGAGTCCATCTTGCTCCATCTTCCTCATTGACAGCCCTCACATCCACACTGGTCTTCTGTGTGTTTATCCAGCCAAATGAACACTTTGTGGTTTAACCTGCTGCCAACCATAGTATTTATTCTGTCTAAAGGAGTTTGAAAGGAAGGATCTTTTGGATTGAAATACTATTGTATTTCAAATTGGCAAGAGCAAAGTTTTCAGCAAGTACTCTGCCTAAAAAAAAAGGATGGCTGGAATCTTTTAAGGACTATTATCTACACTGAGATACATTATATAATTGTGGTGATATGTCATAGGAAGCTTTATAACAAATATAACAACTATTGCTTGAGTATAATCAGGCCCATGTGAGTCGTAAAAGAGTATTGACCCACTGGCCTATTTCAAAAGGAGCTGGATCACTTTACATTTGGGCATGAAGAGTAGTCTGGACCACATTTTTTTTTTGGTCTCTTCCAGAAATAATGATCAGAAAGATGATACCAGATATCTTTCTAGACACCGAAAACAAAACTCTTGCATATGTCCCTCTGCAGGAAATTAATGTTACATTAAGTCAAAATAATAATTAATATTGAGGAAATGAGGGATACATATGATTAGCCAAATTAATTTGATGTCATATTAACTAAATTAGGGAAGCAGTCATGTTTATAACTCTCAATAGTGGATAGTTTCAAAATGCTGGTCTTCATATTCACTGAATTAATTCTCACAGTGAGAACAACAGGGTGGTGAAGAATTCATCTTAGAATTGTATTGAACAATAGGTGAATTGTACAAGCAATAGCCGATAAAATTTTAACCATAGACTTCACCTAGTTTCTGGGACCTGTCGCCAAGACTGAAATTCAAAATGAGCCCAGAATTTAAAAGATCAAAAGGATAGCAAGCTGTATCTGCTACACACGGGAAGAGAAACAAGTACAAAGATGAAGGCAATTTAACAACCTTCATGAAGGCTAGTTATAATGAGAAGACTGAGTTTGTCTTAATGCCTTATATTTGGATAGGAATTTTAGCTATGCTACAAGGCTGTAGAGGTAAAGCATGCTGTTTGTCAAAGTCACTAAATGGGTGCATTTAGGAAATACAGTGACTTGTGTGGCATCCAGCTTCTAAATGTTGGAGATCCATAAACCCATCAAAGGTATTTAAATTTTATTTATTACTTATTCATTTTGGTTGATTTCTGTTTTTGGTTGCACAGGGAGATGTTTAGACTGGGTTTGGCATTTTTGTCCACCTATCTAGTCTTTCCCAAGGACCTGGGATAGGCAGATGTAAGCTGTTCCAAGTAAAGCTTCCCTTTGCAATTGACTGATGGTGATTTTGTTAATGCTGATGATGTTCAAGTGGTGTTCCTGTATAAGAAGAATATAGACAAATTGAAATGTATTCAGAAAACAGAAACCCGGATGAAACCAGGACCAGAAATGAAGTGCGGCAAGAAGAAATACATAGGAATTGGGTATGTTTAGCCTAAGAAAGAGAAGATGGGCTGGGGGAAGATATAACAGTTTTGAAATAATCAAAATTGGTATCAACGGTAGAAGAGGGTTATGATCTATTCTTTAGCCTTGCAGAATATAGCACCTGAAATTAACAGAAAGCAAATTCTAGTAGAATATTACAGAAAAAATCCTAACAGGATCCCATCAGTATCTATGGAGATCCGTAGTCATCCACTTCGTGGTTGTCCCAATGATGCTTTTTCAAAAGACAATTGGACTTGGTGTTTCCTAAACAAAATCCAGTTGCCTTTTGAAAAAGCATCTTTGGGATAATGGAACCAATTCCTTGAAATATGCTTTTCACAGGAATGTTTATTTGTACCAACACCAGACTGTAAAATACTTTGGAAATGAGAGAAAAGTCACATATTAATAAGTAAGGGCCTTTACGGAAGCCATTTAGATATGCTCATAAAGTGTTAATGACATTTCAAGTATGAATGCATCTGAATGGGGTCAATATATTTGTTAATTAAATGCTGAGCAGTGTTAATAAATGCTGCTATACTTTTAGTATAGTTTTTAAGCAAGGGATATTTAATTGTTTTAAAGTTAAATGAGAGCAACATTTCTTTTCTTGGTGTCAGCTGGTTAGGTCTGTGAAGAACAGACACTGGTCATCAAATATCAAGATTGTGGTCTAAGCACCAGAATGGAGAATTGCATGTTATAATAATAATAATAATAATAATAATAATAATAATAATAATAATAATAATAATAATAATAATAATAATAATAATAATAATAATAATAATAATAATAATAATAATAATAATAATAATAATAATAAAAATTAAAGAGTGATCATTCAGTACTGTTAGTCATTTATTTCGATTTTTCCCAATGAAAAATGACCTATTTCCACTAAATTAGACACCAAAAGCTATTATCTGTGTACTGTTTAATATTATGGAGGCCTTTTTTTTTACATTCTTAAAAGTTTAAGTTCATTTCAAGGCAGGGATTTCCCTTCTTTTTATCACCACCACAAAAAAAACTAGTGAGGTAAACTGGGCTGTGGGAGAGTGACTCAAAATCACGCCCAAAGTTTCTTTACTGTAACACCACACTGGCTCTCCTGTCTTTTATCTAAATAAACTATATAGTTGAGAAGATAAATATTTGAGAATTTCACCAGAATGAAGTAAACTCAGATTTCCTGAAAGCTGAAATGATCTAAATAGTTTCTGCCCACCCAATTAGATTGAGAAGAATGGGCTTCCTTTAGATTCCTTGTCTTCAGAAATGTCTTCTACAAAGTTCTCGAAGATGGAACCTTTTTATCACTGTCCCACTTCTCTGGAAGAACACCCATATAGAGATTCTGCTTGCTCCAATATTAATGGAATAAAAGGAATAAAAGGACAATAAAAACTTGGTTATTTAAATCGGCATTTAAAGGGAAAATAATTTGAAAGTTATTTCTTTGGTACAGTACAGGAGAATATGATTATAAATGTTATGATTCCTTATCATTGAAATATATTATGTATTGTCATTTATTGTTTGCCTGTTTTGGCTATTTATCTTGTTAATGTATGGTAGGATGGTAACCTGCTGATTGGTTAGAGTAACATAGAAGTCTTAGTTAAATGAACGTATACAGTAAGTGAATTAATGAATTAATGAATATGTTTTGTAGTTTCTTACATGCATTATCCATTTACATATTCAATTCAGAAGTCAAACTAAAAGTATCTTTCACGGAACACGCTGATCCGTGGACCAAACTGGTAATATGAATGTTGGGCCACATTACCAAAGGCATAATATTGATTCAATTGTTTTTAGGTCTTTTGGGAAAGCAGTTTATTTCTAAGAGGAACTAATCTCATAGTTAACAGATACTAGTTGTTCATGAAGGATATTAATGATTCTTGAAACTATATGCAGAGGATATCATTTTCTAAAGCTATTTTTAAAATATTGTAGGTTTTTGGAGTTTGGTATTGTTACTTCTGGTCACTTTCCAGTAGAGTGCATTTTCTTCACTCCTTATTGATAGCAGAAAATATTTGTTATTATGCTTGTGACATCTTGTTATATCCATATATTCTTGTTTCAGAAATTCCTTGTGGTAACCCGCCATTGTCCTATCCATTTATTCAACAATGCATCTCTGCTTTGGTGAATTTGCAACGTAGTGGGGAATTATGGTTTAGTATATCTATAGGAATTGTGGAAGCCTGTTACAGACTCCTTTGCTTTTATTTTCATCATTTCTTGACGGATAGGAATTTTCCTATCAAAGAGGTGATATAGGATCTTGCTTCTTTGAAGTCATCATTACTTAGAAAATAAAACCGAGATTCAATTCTAATTAACAAAATATTTATTTCAGTACAAAAGTAACAAAAGAATATAAACCTTAAATAAGCTACATTTTCTCAGCTAAGAATTCACGTCTGCCTCGGGTGAGGCTCACAGGAGAAAAAGGAAGGAGAATCCTGGAATGCACACATGCGTAGTAAAACATATCACATGCCTGCTTGATTAGAAAATACAATAAACCTAGAAATATTGCAGAGGTGCTCAACTGGCAATATCCACATCGTGACATTTCTCCCTGAAACTACTTTTTACCACTTCTGGAAATTTAGCATTATGTTGCAAGTTTCTCAGACTATTTCTCCCCCCCCCCCTAGATTTCACTTACTTTTACTGAAATTATGAGGACTGTAAGTGGATCTTATCACAACAAATTTGGTATACTTTTACTCTGCAAACAGTATATTCAGTATACTCCTGAAACTGTCTTGTTGGCCATCACTTTTCCTTATTGATTCATGGAAAGTTGGGCATATGATCTTCAAGATAACCTCGCCAAATTTTTTTAAATGAAGTTTTGCCTTTCTAGTTAGGGACTCTTGTGTATTTGTATTTAGGGATCATCTCCGGTATGTTTTCATTGTGCGACATCCCAGTGAAAATAATTAGGTTAAAAGGATTGTCTTGAATGCTATTTTTGGTGGCAAATGGGATATAAATTCAGTCAATAAATCAGGTAAACAGCCCTGAGTGATTACTTCCTGAGACTCTGAACAGTAGCTATTTGTCAGAGTAGACATCATTGGCCTGTATAGATCAATAGAGTTAGCTGGCATAAAGCAACTTCCTATATTTCAACTCTCCATCAAGTAATCCTATCTTGGGTTTATCTCTTCTTCTCCCCACTACATAATTCGGTTTCCAAACAGATGCTTACTTTGTATTATTTATTCTGCATGAGCTTCTCTAGGATTGACTTCTAAGGCAAGTTAAATAGTAAGTTGATTGTAACTAAAAACAAAAAACAAAACCCAGAAAACACTTAATGGTTAATGGGTTTTAAAATCTCACAATGAATCTTGTTTCCACTTAATTTAATAGCTCTTCTAATTCAGATAGATTTTTTTGCTATTTGCTTACATGTAGAGAGGGTGACAGAAAGAGAACCGGCTGATGTTTTATACTCAGTACTTTAAAACCGGCATGCATCCCCTTGAAGGGCTGATCAGAGATTGGGTTCAACCAATTCAGATATCTCTACCTAGCATTTTTAGAAAATAAATTCAGAATATATCAGACTAACAAATTTCATTAAAGGCATAGGCTTTGGTATGCCACAGCTCACTTCATCAAATGCATGGCGTGACTGAACAGATGTAGGATTTTAATTGGGAGGAGGGGAGGGGAGGGGAGGGGAGGGGGGATGATGATGCAATTGCAGGCTACATTTGAGACTGGGTACAAGTACCCTATCAATTTAAAATTGCAAAGTATTAAACACCCATTGTGTTTATTGAGACCTTCTCAGAGTACAGCTTGTGCCCCTTGTTCCGCCTTCCTTTCTTTTAAAGTGCTGATCTCTGTTTAACTTGCTGATTATTACATCCAAGAGTTAGGTATTTTAGGAAGATGAAATAAGTTGCAAGGCATCCGAGGCAGGAGATCATTTTAGGCAGGGCCTTCAGCTCTCAACCCAACATCCAGCTAGCCTTTCTCTTTCTCTCTTGCTGCTGAGTGCCAGGGTCATGTGATTTGCTCGGTGGGCGATGCGAAACTCTTGTTTATCCAAAGGCCATGTGGAGATGGGGTGGGGGCTGGCCAGGGGGACAGAAGGGACTGGCCTCCTGCAAGATTTTGGTGGCTGAATAGCTCGCACTGAACTGAATTGGATAACTGGGCAGGGGACTAATTTTCT
Organism: Diadophis punctatus similis; assembly: GCA_023053685.1. NCBI lineage: Eukaryota > Metazoa > Chordata > Lepidosauria > Squamata > Dipsadidae > Diadophis > Diadophis punctatus. The sequence continues at coordinate 224,884,853 of JALIGW010000002.1, forward strand.
GTGCCTGTGGGCTTAATAAAAAGAAGCAGCTGCTAGTAGTAACTGCTTGCTCTGATGCATGTAGATGAGACTGTGGACTGGAATAAAATAAAAGGGGGGTGGGTGGAATCTCAACAGACTTTTTTCCTCTACATTAGCTCCAGAATCTCTGCTTCTCTCCCTCCCTCCCTCTGATTCTCACACACGAAGTTGCGCTGAATCAGGTAAAAGGATCTTCCGTTCTCTTTCGGATAATATCTTTGTTGGGTTTATTTGATTGACGGAGAGAGGAATGATGGAATGAATTGAGCGAGCGAATGAATGAATGAATGAAGCGGTGCTAAGGAGGGAGAGAGAGAGAGAAAAAAAGATTCCAATTATATTGGCCAAGCCTTTCCAGCCGACTCGAGTTGCTTTGCCAGGTTAATAAAGGGAGACCTGGCTCTCATTAAAGAAAAGGAGGGGGGGGGGAACTCTGCAAGGCTAGAAATAAGCCTCAGTCAGTAAGTTCTTGTTTGCATCTGTCGATGCACCAGCCAGCCATGTTTTTCATGTGATTATTCTACTATGTTGGCTCTTGCTGAGATGCTCACAGTCCTTTCAGAGGCAATGCTACTACAGCGTCATGCAAAGGTGAAGAAACAGAATAATTTGGTGCTGGATGGCTGATATTACTGGTTTTTTCCCCCCACCCATCCAAATGGAATAGTGAAGAGGTAGGAATATTTAAATTATATACTTGTAGGCAGCAGTGAAAATCCCTCCTCTCCCTTCCTCCCTTCCCCCAGCTTTCTTCGTTCTGTTTATTGTTTCTGGTTAGTTAAATCATTTTCTTCCATTATGCTCTGGTGTTTTTTTTTAAACGTTGGAATAAGGCTGTGTGGCAGCTAAGGTAAAATGGAGAGGCTGGAAGGAGGAAAAGACTGGCCTTTTGTATTAAGAGCCATTGTGCTTTTTTCTCTATGTCTCTTCACAACCCCATCCCCCTTCTGCAATCCAGTAGTCCAGCAGCCCTTCTTGGTTAACTGTCTCTTGCCTGCAGAAATAGCTTTGCAAAAAAAAAAATATTGCATCCTAAACGTGTTTTAGAATCTCCCTGCTGGAGAAGGCTGTGCATTTTGCAAAACCTGTGTTTTCCTCCACCCATTTGTGGACAAGCTATTCTCCCACTATCACTTTTGACTCCTTAAGTGGTTGATATGCCTTTCGAATTGCTCTCAACTGCAGGCTGTCATGTTTTATAGACTGAATTTAATAAAACCTGGTGGAAATAATGTGTAGATGGTAGAAGAGGCATGCTTTCTCCTTTATTCGGAAATGCTGAGGATGACGTCCTAACACATACACACACGCTTACACACACATTCACATATGCTTAAGATATGTGTGATGTACTCAGATTCACATTGACTGAAAGAATCCCATATTTAATTGGTGAACTGTTCCAAAACTATAACAATCTGTTCACATCACTTTCTTGTTTGGAATGGTTCTGTTTATCTTTGAATTATTGTGCTTCCCTAGTGTTTGGCTGTTATCCTGGAATGCTAAATAATCTGTTTGTAACCTATAATAAATACAGCAAAAAAAGCAACTGGGTGAGATTTAAAAAAAAGTCTAAATGCATGATGATTTAGATGAATTGCAGTTGATGTTTATAAATGTAAGGGGACCTCCTTTTGTATCACAAATGCAAGATTTGACATACTTGTAAAAAGCCTTTTAAAAGAATGAAGCTTTAAGTTTCCTTTGGAAAACCTTAATGTTGATTGCCTGGGTCTCAGAATTGGAAGCTAAGTCTTTTGTTTTTCCCTTTGCAAAGGGAGAGAGTTAAACATAGTGATATGTGTTGTCTTCAAACAGATGGGAGCCCTATATTAAAATTAGAAAATGCCTGTAGTTACTGTTGAGCTTTGGGTGACAAATGACCATGATTCTGCTGAATGGTGTAGCAAAAAAAAAGCATCTTACGAATCTGCCCAGCTGCCTCTCTTGCACGCACGTACTTGATTAAACATTAATAGGAGACCGTCTTCTCTCATGCTTACTATCAGTAAACGATAGAGTGATAGTTGTAATATACTGCTACTCAGCAGCTAATGTCCCAGGGTTATTATGTCATGATACAGATGCTCTGGACTGTTATTTTGTTTCTGATTTCTGTCTGTACTGAGAACAGATGTGAAAGGTCTCTTGTAAACCAGCTGCCTTTGTGCTTCTCACACTTAGGAAAAGTTTGAACTCTTTCCTGACTTTGTATCATTTTAAATTGTGATATATAGGCTTCCTTTGAGAAAGAGAGAGAGAGAGAGATTGGAGAAATCACTTCCAAGTTATTTCTCCAGCTGGTTGTATTGTTTTGTATTACTTGGGCAAAACAGTAGCCTAGTTGGTTGTTCCTTAAACCAAGATATCAGAAGTGTTTTGTGAATCCTATCATGCTACTGTAGACAATCAGGTTTCCAAATTTTCATATTAAGTTTTTGGGGCTCTTTAACATACCATAATCCAACGTGCTGTTCTTTTTACCACCTTCTGTTGAAAATTGTGTTTGGGATTCATATTTTTTTAAAGTTAATATTTGTGAAAGCCATTATTTTTTTATTTTACTGCAATGTCTTATTAACAGCTTTTTTTGTATAGTGAGGGATACTGTTCGGTTAGTCTCAGAAGACTTGTGATGAATTGTTAAGTGGATTATGTGTACTGTTGTCATGTGCTTGAAAGAAATTATTCCAGAGAGCTATTCAGTCTCACTTAGGTATAACTATGTTATTAGTGGCAAAATAATTCCTTGGGGCTCATCATGTAAATGCAGTACATTTTGTTTGTTTCTTTATATGAAACCCTAGTGGAAAAGATTCTTTATATGGAATCATAGTGGAAGATTTCTATATTTAACTGGAATCTGCTCCAACAGTATCCAAATCGGATTTAATTTAGGATCTCTCCCCCCTCCCCCATTTCTATTGAACATTTTCTATATTTAAAAGTGCATTTTCTCTTTTGTCTGATTTTGAAATTGGACATGTTCCCATCTGGAAGACAAATGATTGAGGCAGAAGGTTGAAGGATTAGAAGTGAGCAAAGAGTTGGCTACTTTTTATAAGCATGTCTTTTTTCTTCTTACATTGAATCCCATCCTGTTTTGTTCCACACATGATCGGATTGGGTCCACATTTAAACACACATCTATTAGAGCCAAAACCATTTGAATGTAAGATGAGGTAAAATATAGAACATAGAATAATAGGATTGGAAGGGACCTACGACAGGGGTCTTCAAACCTGGCAACTTTAAGACTTGTGGACTTCAACTCCCAGAATTCTCCAGCCAGCATAGGTGGCTGGAGAATTCTGGGAGTTGAAGTCCACAAGTCTTAAAGTTGCCAAGTTTGAAGACCTCTGACCTAGGATATCTGCTAATGATATAAGGTCTCCTTGCTCAAGAGGAGACCTTATATATCATTCTAGACATATGGTTATCCAGTCTCTTTTTGAAGACCTCCAGTGATGCAATCTTGATTCAGGTGCCCCAACATAACAATACATTACTGCAGAATATGTTGGTTTACAATAATGCCCTTTTGGTTAGAATTTTGCGATCCTATCTAACTGTTCCTGTTTTTTTTTTCTCCAAAGGCCTTTTATCCATGGTTGATGACCTCTGGGCATACTTGTTTGCCATTCTTAAAATGTTATAATCAGAACTGGATATAATAGTTTAGATGCAATCTGAGGAGGATACAGTGGAGAGTAATGATGATTTAAGTTTCAGTTATTGAAACCTTAGAAAATAAACAAGACTACTGCAGAAGTTAAACCAACTTTTTCTGGTTTCAATTTTTCCCTGTTGAGACAAAACAGGCAAAAGTTACTCCCATATACCAAGAGGTGTTGACCACTTCCTGGATCAATGTCCCTCTTAGGACAAGGTGTGATGAATAACTCTTGCCCTATTTATAATATGTTGTGCCGTCTTATCATTATAAGCAACCCTGAAGTAGATTTCCTCTAATAATAGTTATAACTTCCTGAAATCAGCTTTGTACAGAGAAGAATTTCTGAAGCATTATTTGATATATTTTATCGATTCATTTTCCTTGCTTTTACCCTTCTTTATTCCTTCACTGATTTATTTTTCTTCAAGACACCATGGGTCCACTGTGATGTTCTCACATTAGATATTCTGACTCAAAATTAACTGAGGGAGCATTCAAAACTGTTTTCTTTGCTTAGGATTGCACTGCATTACTTCTTTCTGAAAAACATTCTTCCAGTAGAGTTGGAATTCTATTCAGTGATGATCTGCCATAGCGCACTGGTTATGTCCCAAAATATAAAGTAGTTTATGATACAATGTGCTATATTGCTTTTCTTTTACAAATCAAATTTCTTGAGGGTTATAAAACTAAATAATGTTCTCTTATGGATTCCCATAAACCTATGTGTTTTCCCTTTTTCATTTCTTTTTTCCTACAGGTATACAGAAGAGAAAAAATATATATTACATATTTTCTAAGCTTCACAGCGTAATGGAAGATAGATAAAGAAAATCAAACATCACTGTAGAATTGCGAATTCTTCTCCTGAACTTTAATAATAGGGCTATGTTACCATTTGCACTGAAATTCTTTTTTATTGCTCACTTTATATTCAGAGCAATCATTGTAGGTATACATATTGGACCTAGTGTCTGCACCTTTAAAAAAAAACTTAGTTTGGTCTCTTTCATTGTAGTGTTTGCTGATTTGCATACAGAATAGCATTTTGAAGTGAAAACCAATAATTGTACATTTTTGGTGGAGGATATGATTGATAGATGCACTGGCTTACTTCATGCTCCAACCAACAATAGGTTGTCAGATTGGGAATTTCTCCAATCTCCGCTTATTGTCCCTTTCGGGCACTTTATCCAACTTCATTTCATGTCTTGATTTACAGTTTGCTGTTCCAACGTTACAAATTCGTGATTTGATCCTTGTTTGTAATCTTGGATGCTAGTGTGTGTACACATTTATGTGTAGAAATGCTCAAATCCAGTTTGAGTGGCATGACAATCTGCAGTTCATCAAAGTCCAGTGTCCTCTTGTAAGCTTGTGAAAGGCATATAATATATTTCCATTCTGACAAACAATATGTTTTTGAATTAGAAAAGTGACATTAGTTGAGCTGTTAACATTTTTAAAAATACTTTGAATGGACTCCTGATGAAGACGTTGGAGTTAAAGGTTTAACATAGACCCCATTCCATTGCATATATGTAACCAAATCTCAAACCAGTACTAGCATTTAAATCAAAGAGAATTACTCCTACTTATTTGAAATATTATCTATCCATCTCAATCACTTCTTAATGTTTTGA